>JARDXD010000193.1:0-193173 GCA_029218145.1 Aphanocladium album
TTACCTTGAGCGGACGAGTGGCTACTATACCGACACCGCGGCCGTGTAATTGCTTTGGCGTGCACCCATTGACCCTAGAGCCGCCCCTAGAGCAGCCCCAGAGCAGCCCCAGAAGCCCCCGAGGCCACCCCGAGGCCGTCCAGGTGACGCTGGCTTCCAACGAATGCCACTGATGTGCCTAGGCTGTGCTCTTGGTGCCTATCTGCTATCTATCTGCTCTCTTATCGTTCCAGCTAGGCGACTACACGGCTGCAAACGACTTGCAAACATGGAACATGCCGTGATATACAATTGGTATCCCTTCTCGACCATCTACACGTCGTGCCCTCCCTGCTTCACCCTCTCCTCTCGACGGATTCGCCTTGCACATCATTGCCCTCTTCATCCACCAGAAACGCGCTGGCCTACCCCGCTGTGGATGATCAGGGCCTCCTTTGATCTCACAAGTCGCCAACCTGCACTGCAGTGTGCAAGCCTTCTCCAGCCTCTGCTCCCAATTGTTGCATTTCGTGGCTTGCTGGGACCTGCCGCCTTGTCTTTGCTGTTATGCAAGTCGTGTGCCGTCCCTTGCTGCTAGTCCCGACTGGCTCATCTTTGGCGTCGAGGTAACTAGCTTCTCAGGCAAGTCAAGCCATCTCTTTGTACCACCGTTTGTACATTGCCGCCACTGACATGCTCACGCGCAGCACCAACCCAAGTTTCAACCAATTCGCGTCCTCCTCTTCTGCCTCCACGTTTTGACGATCACATCAAAATGCATTCAAATAATGCAACCTAATCAGCCCCGCGACAGCTCGCCGGGCCATCATTCATTGAGAGCTCCAGCAAGGGGATCCAAAAACGGCCCCATCAGCGAATACCTGCACAAAAGGATCTGCACTCGCCCAACGCGCGTTCAGACAGATGGATGTTTTGCCCAGCCTACATCTTTGACTGCTCGACCGCCTCTTGCTCCCTCTTCTTCTTCTTCTTCTTCCTCCTCCTCCTCCTCCTCCTCTTCTTTATTAATACATCCTTGAGCACCGCCCATCCCAGCAAGGCGCACCCCCACCTCCCGACATCCTCGGACCTTTCCTCCCCCAGCTCGATTCCCATTGGGCCGGGTCCCAATACACACCACAAGCGCCATCGCCGAGCAAATCAATCACTAGTTGACTAGTTAGTTGCCATCACCGCGCACCACCAAACAGACGAAAACCGTTCCACCTGTCGAGGGCTGTCGTCCAGGCTCCTCTCTTCTCTTTCCGGGGGGTACCCTCGTTCATCTGATTCCGACAAGCAACCTAGCTTCTAGCTCGCTAATAATAATAACCGGAGCAAGGGTCCCGTACCTACACACCATCTCTCTCTCTCCGCCAATCCGTCTAACTCTTCTCGCCTCTTCGTCCGTCTTCTTCCCCCCCCAAATGTGTGTCTCGCCCCACCGCCTGACAGGTCCCCTGGCCACCACCGAGACTACTGCTGCGACTACGACTACATCTGCATCCACTTCAACGGAAGATACTCTCGGGACAACGTGTGCTTGGCGGCAAGCGCTCCGTTTCTTGTCCTAGACATTTTTTTTCTTTCAGCATCGCCGTTTTAAAGAGTGGGCTGAAGAAACCTCAACACAATCGCACTAAACTCATAGGGGAAGCACACACTCAGAGGGGCAACACTTTCCGCGCATCTCGCTCCTCCTGGTCGTTGGTGTTATAATTCCCACAACGGTCCCCTTGTCACCACCACCACCGCACGCAAATCTCTACTTTGCTCTTTATTACGCCGGCGCCCAGTTTTTTTTTTCTCTCTCGACATATCCTTGTCTCTTACAATCTCTCGTGTTATACCCCGTCAATTCCCAGATTCCATTCTCTCGCCTGTCGCGTGTAATTCACGTTTCGCCTCACTCTCTCCGAACCGGGGCAGGCTTCCCACGCCCGCCGACTACACGCACGAGGCCCTTGTCTCTCGTTACATTGACTGGCACCAATTACACCCGAGATCCGCAAAACGCCAGAGCGCAATTCGCCATCAAGGCTTGGTCAGGTTGCTAAGAAAAAAGGCGTGGTTTCTAAACCGCATTCATTCATTTCTCCATCACTTTCAGTCGCCATTACTCGGTTTCGCCACGAGAATGTCGCAGACTCCAGACCTTGAACACAAGAGGAAGCGTTCCGCCATTGAAACTGGCAGCGGCCAGCACAGCTATCCCTCTCCGCAACAAAACCCCCTCCAACAGAGTGAGTGATTTCTTTCAGGCAATTTCTGGCCTGTTACAATCCCCTATTATCTCGTTTTCGATTGCTTCCTCTTTCTTTCTCGGCTTTGTCCTATTTCGACCCTCGCTTCGTGGGTGTTGCAAAGTTCCCAAAGGTTCCAGCCTCTGTCCTAAAAGAGCCTCAATTACTTTTGCGGCTGCGCATCCACACCAACTGCCACAATCGTCACTAGCGGCAGCTCTCGTCGCAAGGGATGCGACCGTCGTACGAAGCGAAATGGCCAGGGCACATTGTCAGAGCTGCAGAGAAAGAAAACGAAGAGACCGCACTGTTCAATGCAGCCTTCACCACTGCATTGCTTGCTCGCACCCATCCAGCTTATACTAACTCGTCCAGGTTCCACAGGACACATCAACTTTCTACCCAGACCCAATGCTGAGCGTCTGGCTCTTATTCAGGGCGACGGTGATACCTTTGCCGATATTCTAAACCTCCTTGCCGATTATGAAGGTATGCATTCCTTTTAGCTCCAGCTTCTTCAAACCGTCCCGCTTACACGAACTAGGCGCGCTCGACCGGCAGGAGAGCTTGGCCGCCAATCTCGGCGCAAAGCTCACCGGACCGCGCATACTCAAGGGCATCGAGCGATTCTTCGACGGGCCCATCAAGACGATCCCCGCGCAGCCGTTTGCGACTCCCATCAGCTGGATTGATGTCGTCTCGCACGCCAAAGCCTACCCCAACGAATTTGTCCTCGCCACTCTCCCCAACGGCGCGCGCTGCTGCCAATTTCACTTCAAGGGCGTGCAGTGTGAAATATCCGAGGATGATTGGCGGTTGATTTCGTCGGGCGCCCTGGACCGATTCCCGCTCGAGCACCCGTTTGAGGAGGACGAGACGGCAGAGCTTGCCACGCTGGATATCCTCGAGTCCAGAGCCTCTGTCTTATACAAGAAGGCAGACGAAGTCGCAGCCAGAGCGCGCATACTGCATCACCGGATAGGACAGCGCAAACACGAGCTGTCCAGAAGACGCAATGCCGAAAACGGCCAGCGATACCAATCCACAGGCGGCGTTCCACCCTCGCGATTGACAGCATCCAGCGCGCCCTACGACCTTCACGCCGACCTCCTCCAGCAGTTTGCCGCCGCCTCCACACCAGCACCTGTACCACCGTCCCGTCCGCAATCTGTCGCCGCCTTGTCTCCCGTAGGTATGCTGCCCATCTCGCCGTCTGTCGCTTCGCCGCACCCTACGCAACATCGCCTCTCCGTCACATCAGGGCGCTCCGGCAGCAGCGGCCATCCGACCGAAGCCTCCGCCATGACAGAGATGGACCACCGCGCCGAGCTGATGCGCTCGCTCGTCACCCAGAAAGCCGAGAAGCTGCAGCGCGGCGACCTCATCAGCCCATCCTGCGACCGTTGCCGCCGGCTGCGTCTGCACTGCGTCAAACACCTGACCGCCTGTCAGGGGTGCACAAAGAAACATGCGAAATGTACTTGGCGGACCGTCACAGAGGAGGAAGCGACTCTACTGAAGCGAGAAATGGGCATTCGGGTGGAGAGAGACGCGCAGGTCACCTTGGAGGGCATATCGCCGCCAGACGAGCTACCCGCTCCACCGCCCATGGTTGCCATGGACGGCATGACGATGCGTCCGGGCAGACGCGCCGAGACGGAAGTCAGTACCTCGGTGCCTTCAACGTCGGCGGCGTACAGCCCCGGGCCGCTGTCGAGCGCGCGATCGGATCTGAGCAACGAGCAGCCGGGCAGGATGAGCCTGCCGCCCGTGCTACCGGGTCTGCCGGGGCCACCGCCAATGATGCAGCAGAGGGGAGGACCGGGGAGAGACCCGTCGCGGCTGAATCAGGTCGCGTCGGTGCTGGCGGACGGGACTTATATGCGGCCGCCGTATCCTCCTCCGCAGCCTCAGTATTCACCGCAGCAACACCCACCGCAACCGCCTCATTGAGTGTGGTAGGGGGGTTGAGCAGGCGAAGGTGGAGAGGTGCATGTACATATTGTATTTTGAATTATAGATGGGGGATCCAGGATGTGATATAGAGCGGGGAGGTGGAAATGTACAATACCGGGCATTGCAGGACGCTGATGTATAATGATGAACACGATCATGACAATGTATACTGTCTCGATACAATGTATTGACCTGTGCCTTACCACTGTTCCTATGTAGCTGTCGACTCTACGTAGCTGTGGATTGGTCTTTTTCGCTATTCACCTGGCTTGTGCTCGACTCTTCCCATTTGGTCTCCTTGACAGGCAACGTCATCGTGTTCTCCCCGCCTCGGCCCTTTAGCATGTACGGCTCCGGCCGCTGGCAGTAAAACGGCATGAACGACACGAGCGCCATGAGCGAACCGGCCGCATACATGAAGAGCGAGTCGAGTTTCGTCAGCGCTGACTCTCTCGTATGCAACTGATCCGTGCGAGTCAGTATGATGAGGACCGTTACCTTGAGCAGCAGCAGCCACGTCACGAGCGAACGAAGCTTTTTGTCTGCAGTCTCCAGACGCAAGTAGAAGTGAATCACGACGTCTTCCTAATACATTATTAGTAACCCTGTTTAGGCTTTCTTTTTAATTACTATGATTCTTTTTTGGTCGTCTCTTTTTGTTTCCTTTTCACTTTCGTGATTGTATACTGAGCGAGGGGGTTAAGGGAAGAGGGGAAGAGAGGAAGAGGGGGGAATATACCCATGACATGGCCAACATCATCACGCTGGCAAGTCTTTCCTCTGGCGCGTCATCCTCGACGGCGCCGAGCAGGTTTCCAAAAAAGATGGCGCCTGCGCCCAAGACGAGGGTTGACGACACGTGGGGTTCAACCAGGTCGGAGCCGCCGCCGGCCGAGCGATGCCGCCAACGCTGGATGGTTTGTGCACCATACAGCGCCAGGGCAAAGAGGAACGGGAGGAGCTGCACGAGGAGGAGGAGGAGGAGAGCGCGGTCCTGAGCCGGGTCGAGGAGGGCTCGGGCGATGCGCTTGGTGAGCAGGGATAGCTGCCGTAGAAGGATCACCCCTTTTGTTTTGTTGCTGAAAGAAGCGGAATAAAGGGAGACGGAGGGGGAAAAAAAGAAAGAAGTGAAGAATGGGAGAGTTGTGCGAGGAAGAGACTGCTTGAATTTTGTAAAGTTGGTGGAAAAGGAAGCACACGACACAAGGCTTTTTGGTCGGGCGTTTAGCGCCAACCAGCCTTGTTGGGCAGTGTTGGCCGCAGCAAATAGGGTCTTCCCCGCTGCTTATCCCCGAGTGTCAGATGGAAAAGAGGAGTCACAGTATATACACACGGGAACTAGGAATTGACATGTAGCTTTTTTTTTAGTTTAGGGACTGTCCGAGATTTCTTGCGCCTCGTGCCGCGATCAAAACGCCACGATCGCCGTCGCCGCCGCAAATCTGAATAGACTCCCAACTGCAACCACCCCTTAACTAAGCCGGATTTACGCATCCTGAGAGAGTCTAGAATGTGATATCCTCAATAGATGGTAGAACAAGCCGATTAACTTTTCTCTCGACCATCGGCAGATCATATAACAGTCCAAAAAGAAACCAGGCAGCAATTTCTAGGGCGAGTAGTCACTTCTGCAGTCGGGGGATTTGATGCTGCCCATGTACGACGCGGCTTCCAATGCTAGCTGCCAGCTACAGGCCACGGATCTGTCCCCTCAGTAAGGTACTTCTTTTGAATATTGCTGAAATATCTGCTCTAAACTATGTTTCTCGCTGAGTATCTTCTTGCTCACTCCGACTCTGGCTTCATCTTGCCTTTTAGGATATATTCCACCCTTCTTTTCCTGCCGCGGCAGCGCAGCGTTTCGTGGCGAGTACCACATGCACAGGCGAGAGCCAATGGCCACGAAACGAACAAGGCTACCTGTTGCGGCGCAGTTTTGGGCAGCCACGGGCTGGTGGAAATGGACAACGGCCAGCGCTGCCAGCAATCCATCTGCACAGAACAACACCGTCCATCTATCTAATTGGTGAGGACTTCTTGTTTAGGCTGTTGCACACTAGGTAGAAATCTCCAAAGCCTCTTCCCAAGATATAAGTTCGGGTGGTAGAGGGATGCCATTCGCAGATGTGTGGAAACTGGGCACGGGTGAGGCAAAGGTGCCAAATGCGGCAGAGCGCTGCGCCTAGCCTCCGGAGTCCTCAGCACAGCTATTTCCGATAACACCGGAGAAATATAGGGTGGTGGGCACAGGGTCAAAGTCACGTATGCGGATGATTGGTTGCGAGCACGCAGCCTGGTCTCGCAAGGCATCATCTGTAAATCGGCATCAAGGACGCGGTCAACGAACAAACATATGGCCCATATCAAGATGAAGTAGAAAAAACAGTAGGATGAAGTAGGTATTTACTCTTCGACTCCAGAATGGCCTTTACATATGGATTGTTTTTTTTTTCTTTTCCTTTTTTTCCTCTTGGAGCACAACAAAGACGGGAGATGCTTCTCCCATCTGCTGTAGAATCATCCGACTTCTACTGTCAATCTTGCGGATACGGCTACATAATTTTCCTTAATGGCTATCCAGACACAGCCACAAGCATGAGCAAGTAAACAGGCAGCAGATACGGCACACGGAATCCAGTCAACAATTCCTGCCAGGGAGCCGACAACCAATGACACGGCCACAAGGCCGGCGTAGCTTGATTATAAAACTGCCCGCGTGTCTTCCATCCCCTTTTCTCTCCGCTCCCTATTCAGTTTTCCTGTGTGATGATAGTTTCGCATCAACACATTATTCCACCATACTCTCATACATCAACATATAGGAAAGAATACAATGGGCTCTTTCGCAGGTTTCCTGTACAGACAGCTTGCGACCAAGCCAAAGCCACTAGCGGCCTCGGTGCGCCTTGACGGCCAAACAGCGCTCATAACTGGCGCCAACGCTGGCCTCGGCCTCGATGCCGCGAAGGAGCTCGCTGCGCACGGCTTGAGACGTCTCATTATAACTGCCCGAAATTTCTCCAAAGGCCAAGCGGCTAAGGAAGAGATTCTCAAAGCTACACCTGGAGTTGAGATTGAGGTCTGGTCTCTGGACTATGACTCGTTCCAGAGCATTACCGATTTTGGCAAGCAAATCGCAGGTGTGGATCGCCTCGATATCGCCATTCTTAACGCGGGTGTCAAATTTGTCGACCGTCTCATGTCCAAGACAGGCCATGAGGCTCACATTCAGGTACGCTACTGCAGACTGTATCTTTGCAAGTTAACCTGCTGGGCGAGTCAGCTGATTTCTTGACTTCCATCTTCGTAGGTCAACCACCTGGGTACCGCCCTGGTTTCCACCTATGTGCTCGAACCGTTGGACCGCACCACCAAGAGCGTCGGCCAGCCTACCCGCCTCACCATCGTTTCGTCCGAGAACCACTTTTGGGCCAAGTTCCGCGAGCAGGACGCGCCAAACATCCTTGAAGCGCTTGACGCCAACGAGGAGTGCTTCAAGGGCAAGGACAAGAGCAACATTGAGCGCTACAGCACCAGCAAGCTGCTCAACGTGCTCTGGATGCGCGAGCTCAACGCACGCGCGGCCAAGCTCAAGTTTGACATCATCATCAACACGGTGAACCCTGGTTTCTGCGACAGTAGCCTGCATCGCTCGGATGAGTCGACGCGCAGCGCTGTCAAGCTCATCGCATGGACATCTGCGCAAGGCGCATCCGTCATCACGGATGCGGCAACCAGACATGATGGCGACCGCGGCGCATACCTCAGCGACCAGCAGGTCAAGACGTAAGTAAAGAATGTGGCCTCGTATATGACACGCTTGTCCTAAGATTTTCACAGGGCTTCTCCTTTTGTTCTGTCCCAGAAGGGTGGGGAAGTGCAGCGTAAGCTCTGGAAAGAGACTGTAGACGTGCTGAGACGTGAAGCACCCCAGGCTGAGATGCTTGAGGCGCTCGACAAGCAGTAGGCTGAAGTGGATATATTTTAGAGACCCTGTCGCGAGCTTCTACGCCTTTGATACCGTAGTTTTTTTTTGTGGCTGTATAATCGCGTTGATAATCTTTGAAATGGTTTATTGACTGAAGTATATACGCGATATCGTATCCATACATTTTTCTACACCATGGATGCTGGTGCGCTCACTTGTAGTGATGGGTAGCCCAGCATCGGTAATCATTGACCATAGTGACATCAGCGTCTGTGCCCAAAAAAAGTTCACTTTGATAGTGCCTTAGCAGTAACCAAGTAAATAATACAAGATAATTGTGCGGAGCTGTCCGTTTAGTCTGCTGATGCACATTTGCTTGCGAATTGCAGCACTATGTTGGCGAGCGCCGCTGTAAAGGGTTGCTTGTCGCAAAACGTGAACATACACTCAGCTATAGAAGTGGTCCGGTCAGAGCCTTGGGGAAACAGCTGAATGTTTAAGCCACTGAGGTAGGGCCATGACGGCTACTCTATAGGAGGTTGGCACCTGGGTAAGCCCAGTGCCGTGAATATTCAGCCAGGCCAGCCATTTCGTTCTACCCATACCATGCGCAAGATTTTTGAAGCGTAAATCAGCAGCCGGCTGTATTCAAGTTTGGAATCCCATGATGTCTAAAACTAGCCCGGCTGTGCAAGCCGAGCATATGCTATTTAAAGGCAGTATTTTAGAGCAGCTGACTAAACGCCACAGACGAGGTGATCTTAGCCTCTTACAACCTTGAAGCTGAAGCCTCGCGGTGGCTGTGTAGTCACCCAGCACAATCTGACAGGCTTCACAAAAACTAGTGCACGCACTTGAAAGCACCAAATCTGGTAATAACACGTCAATCCGGGGCTAATCCTTACAAGGGCACAAAAAGGGCCCCCAAGGCGCAGAATACCGTCGCAGTGGTTGTACACTAGCTGACGCGGTTGTGGAAAATGCTGAATTCAAGACATCTCGTACGCATCGTGCGACTGAGAATCAGCTGGCTGTAGATGCGCCAAGAAGCTGACGCAATACCGCAGTAGTGGTTGCAGCCCGACCAAAGCACTTGGTGCGGAAAGCCATCACACCAAAGAGGCTCACACTGTCTTACAGTCCGGGCTGGTGGCGCCAACCTGTGATGTGAATACGAGAGAGCTCAGGCATAGCCGCAGCCAGCCTTGACCAGAGATGCCGCCGCGCGAGGCTTCAGAATATCCCAACTTGGTAGCATTCCAACTCATGCCCACCATCAGTTTCTACCAAGGCAGATTACAGCTTTGAGGCTTTGTAAAGATATATTTTTGGCATTGGAATATTGGCGAATAGTCTCCGGATGATGTATAAAAAGGCGAATGTCCCTCCATTCAACTGACTTGATCTATCATCAGAACAAAAACATCCAAACCACCAGTAATACCAACAATCTCACCTCACTCAAAAACTTGAATAATTTTCAAATCCACCACCTACAAAATGCTTTCCACCTCGATCATCGCTCTCCCTCTCCTCGCCGCCTCCGTCTTTGCGGCTCCTGCTCCTCAGGCCCCTGCCACTGGCAGCGTTCAGGTCCAGTTCGCCAACAACTGGTCCGGAGCCAACGGAAACGCCTGGATCCCTCTCGATGGCACTGCCGTCGCCCTCGGCCAGGCCTATGCCAACACCAACCTTTTCAAGGATGGCACTCTTTTCGTCACCAGCCTCCAGTTTACCGGCAACTTCCAGCACGTTGCCTGCAAGATTCTGAAGGACGGCAGCAAGCAGGTCGCCGAGATCCACGACCCGTCCCAGACCTTCCAGACCTTTTCGGAGAAGCCGCTGGACTGGGCCAAGGGCTTCACCATCAGCTGCTCCAACTAGTGTACGTCACACGTGTGCGATGCATGGATGCGAGTCTGCCGGGATGGCCGCAGTCTATGATAGAGTAAACGCTTTCTTTTGTCTGTCAAATAGAATCAATCAACTGCATATATAACTTACTCGACGAGTACGGAAATCCTTGTGAGACTTTGTTAAAATTCTTGCCCAAACACTAGAAATTGTGACTATAGTAGAATGAGCCTGTGCAGGCTGACGATTACTTGGGCGGAAAGGTGGCATCAATACGTAACAGAAATGCACTAGATATTTCAAATATTTTAGGACAAGACTCTGCTGTGTATTCTATCATAAAATATACTGCGTAATTCATGGGAAATACCATCGATGAGGCAGTACGAAAGCTCGTCGTGGCGACCGGAATTGTTCCACTGTGATTACTGACAGCCGCCCAGAAGAATGAAACTGAGAATCAGAGCCGCTTATTACCACGACACGCCGCATGGAGGAAGCCTTGACGATAGAGCCTCCGTGCGACCTGCAGGATCCAACTGGTGATTGATGGATGGCCATAAACCTGGAGTTGCGAGGAGGTGGGTTTGGATTCAATTTTCGGCGAGAAGCGCACACGATGATAGCGAACAAGATACCAACTTTTGTATTGTTCAAATGATTCTTGCAGCGTTCCGCGGCTGGTAGTGTTGATAAATATAAAGCGCAGACCTTTTCATTAGCACGGAAAGCGGCTGTACTATCTATTGCTCGTATGCTTCAACTAAGTTTTACGCAGCGGCCAAGAAAATCCGCTACTGAGAAAATGAGTAATCTGCCACGGACTTGTCGCTACCAATAAAAAAGAGTTCGATGTTGTTGGTAACACGTGAGACTGCAGACATGCCAGCACTGGCCGCGGCACTGTTGGACACTGCTTCGGTATAGCATTTCCATGTGCCACCGGCGTTCCACTTGCAACCTTGCACAGACTGGTCACCTCCAACAAACCACATCTCCATGACGTCGTTGAATCGCGAGACGGCTGTGACGCTGCCACTAATATGCGCGCGTCCAGGGGCTGCCAGCTGAAAGCTCTTCCACTGCTGACCCTCGTACCAATAGTAGTCAATAATAGAACCCTCCCTGCCAATGAACCATAGCTCCATAGTGTTAGAGGCGCGAGATATGGCCTTGATGCTGCCTGACAGAGATGCAGATCCAGGCGGGGCAAGCTCAAAGTCGAGCCAGTCCCTGCCCTCATACCAGTAGTGGTCCCGAATGCTGCCGTCCAATCGGGTAACGAATACCTCAATAGTATTGCCAGCGCGCGAGACGGCGGATATTCCGCCAATGTCCGAGACAACATTATTGGGAATAAACCACCATGAGCCCCAGCCAGAACCCTCGTTGTAATAGTAGTCTATGACGCCACCTCCGGGCGTGATCACCCAGAGTTCCATGTGGTCCTTATTGCGTGCGACGGCAGCAACCTGGCTGTTGGTGGAGGTGCTGCCAGGGCCTCCAAGATTGTTGCATCCCCAGTTTTGTCCCTGAACCCACGAGCAATCGACGAGGGCACCGGCAGGAGAGATGAAGAAGACCTCCATACGGTTGGAGGCACGGGAGAGAGCCGCGATCCCGCCGCGAACAGAGGCAGAACCTGGCGGAGCGAGCTCGTACGGATTCCACTGGTTGTTACCGTACCATTGGCCTTGGACGGAGCCATCGCTAGCGATGTACCATATTTCCATCGTCTCGGGCAGTCGGGCAACGGAGGCGATGCCTCCGCTGTCGGAAGCCGTACCAGGTGCCGCCAAACGGCCAGCTTTCCAACGAATAGGAGGAACACTGGCGGGCGGTGCAGTCCAGAAGATCTCGGTCCAAGGTGTGTAATCGCCATCTTTGCCTTTGACGCTGAACTTGTATGCTTTGCCAGGTATGATGTTATCCCAGAACCAGCTCGTAAAGTGACCGGGCAAGTCTTCTTGCATGTCATTGTAGCCTTCTGTGTGAATTCGAGCGAGAATCTTGTCATAGGTCTGCGGAATCCACCAGCCGATACGGACTCTTGCTTCTTCTTCCGAATAGCTGACGACGTGCAGGCCGCCAGGAGCAGGGGCGGCCGACACGATGACGCTGAGAAAGAGGAGAAGGAGAGAAACAATCTTCATTATGCCGAGTGCTCTTGTTAAGCGATTACCATATACAGAGACACACGAGTATGTGAGATCTGTCATGCATGGAGCGAAGGTCTGGCTCTGTGTTCGGGAAGAACCTGTTGCTTTATACAATTTCCAGGGTATATGGGGATTCAAGGATACCCGAAGCTAAGGCACCGTGCTTTTGGAGCGGGAGCTGGGGAAGAGTAGCCACACTTAAGACATGGCACTGTTGAGAAGATTGCATGATTCTGAACGCAAGGCTGCGAGGCATATTGTTCTCGGCCCAGGACAAGATTTACTCCGCTCGGCTTTTGAAGGTGGGTGAATGAACAAAGGTCAGATGAGACAGGCAGAAAAATACCTCTCGAAGAATATTGGCAGACATTTCGAATGACTGACGATCTAAGCCGCATTGAGTAGCTCGGATACAGCCGTTCTGCTGTTGGGCGACTTGCACATGGGGTTTGGCCGATTGCTGCAGGGGTTAACGCGTCGATGGTGGCACCGCCACAGGGCTAGGCCGGTCGGCACGTTCCGCTGCGGTAAGACGCTAGAGACATCCAACTACTGGATGTGTTGTGGGTAGATCATCGTAGCGGGTGGCCTCCTCGTACGCTAACCAGTTGACCTTCACGATAATCAAAGCTGGTCACCAGGGCGCAACGTTGTATGCGAACGATGCCACCGACTAACTCGAAGTTTAGTTGGCAACTGGAAAGGCAAGTTCTTACTGTATAGGAATAGGGCTAGTGTATCGGTGACTCATTAACTTGGTATGCCTGCTTCAGGCGGAGCGCTAGACGAATGGCTCTGAACTAACCAGCAAATGTCCCCTGTTATTTGAGCTGAGCTTAAGCCTCTTCTGCCACTTTCGATGCAACCCAGCACTGACAGTTTTACACATATGACAGGTAACAACCCACCTGCCTACACCGGATTCAGTACCATATCAACATCTTCAGTCCATTTTGAGTAACTTTTTGTCAGCTCTGGTGGGCTTTATCCCGACTGCAGGCGGGGAATGCCTTGTGCATGGGCCTGATTTGGATACATACACATTCGTCTGGCTCACGAGATTAATCCGAGTGAGTGCGGAATACCAGACATATATATCAAGGCTCTTCTCCCTGCAACACGCAACGCCTGATTCACAGTTTCGCATGAAGTATTAATGCTACACAATACTCACTGGACGCCGCAGAGTGAAATGAACGCAAACATGAAGCAGCTCTTCGCCCTTGTCTGGCTATTTTTCGCGAGCACTGTCCTCGGCGTCAACCAGCCCCGGGGTCTTCACGTTACAGGTTATGACGAAGTGAACGCTCGGGTATCCATTGCTTGGGAAAATGGCGAGTCTTACCGCAAGATCCTTGTCCGAATCGCTGATGAGGGCGGTAACTTCCAGGAAGACCTCTTTCACGATGACACAAGCTACGTCTTTCAACACATCGTGCCTTACCGCTCATACAAACTCAGCGTCAAGGGGCAGGGAAACAACCGTGACTACTCCGAATGGAGTGAGATTTTCTGGACGGCGCCAGGGCCTTCTGTGCCGCCACCCCGGTGGAGCGTCGGCCACATGAACGGCGTTGACGGTGCCGCCCTGAGTTCCAACATGGCATCCGTATCTCGTTTACCCGAGACCATGGAGTTCTGGTACATTCGCGACGATGGTTCTGTGATGGGTGAGTGGCTCGGTGGCGACCAGTGGTACTCGTATCAGCTGGCTCCTCCTGGGTCTGCCGATCCGCGAGGTGGCATCGCTGCAGTCTCTCGCGTGTCCAATCAGATGGAAGTCTTCTTTGTGACCCCCAACGGAGCTCTTATGGATTATCTCTGGGTCCAGGGTCGTCAGTGGGAAGGTCATGAGCGTGCGGGACCAGGTTCTGCTGCTTACAATACGCAAATCGCGGCAGTTTCTCGCGACAGCAAGCGTATCGAGCTCTGGTTCTGCACGCCCAATGGCGGTGTTCTTGATTACTACTTTAACGAAGGGAGTGGTTGGGGCTCTTGGTATTTTATCCCTGATGGAGTCGTTTCAACCTCTGGTGGACTCTCTGCCGTCTCACGTGGTTCTAATACTATCGAAGTCTTTGTCACTCGTCTCGATGGTAGCATTCGTGACCATTATTGGTACGAAGGCCAGGACTGGAAAGATTTCCAGCTTTCGCCGCCAAACACGGCGTCTTTACAGGGTAGCATCAAGGCTATCTCGCGCGCGGGCAACACGATGGAGCTTTGGTTCATCACCAAGGACGGAGCAATTATGGATTATTACTGGTACGATGACCAGCCCTGGAAGAGCTTCCAGCTGGCCGCACCAGGAAGTGCTGCTACAGACGGTAGCGTGACTGCTGTGTCTCGCTATGACAATGCTATGGAGATGTGGTATATTGGCAACGATGAATCTGTTCGCGGCTGCTACTGGTTCGCTGGTGGCACTTGGAATTGCTACTCGATGACTGGGGCCAACGCCTGTTCTCGCTCTTCAGGCCTGACGGTTCTCGCGCGGACGAATAACATGATTGACCTGTGGCATATCGGAAAGGACAAGGGAATCTATAAGAGCTCTTATCTTTATTAGGCTCTTATATTTACTAGGCTTCAGCTTATGTAGAAATGCCAGCCAATACTGTCATGGGATGTTCAAGCAAGGCCCGGATTCATACGTCTATCGAAAGCACTGAGCCGCCATTACAACCCAGGCACCTTGTATGTAACTATAAATACGAGAAAAAAGCCCCAAAAAGTTTATATACTGGAGCAAAATGCCATTTATTGGATTGCACAGGCCATATGGAGGCGACATTGGTGTTGTACGCGTGTGACAGCGCTCAACTTGTCAACGATGGAAAACCGCCCAATTACCAATTGCTTGTTTCCGTTCAGGGGTGTTTCATTTATTAGCGTAAAATTCTGGCTACCAATTTGGTCCTTTCCGATTCATTAGCGCCACCTCTAACACATTGCAACGCCTGTGAGGAGCCGCCTTTTTCACAAACCGCTGGGCCAGGAAAAAAAATTGGGTCGCCACCAAGAAAATCATCATCCCTTTCACCATCTCCAATTCTTTTTCGCCCCTACAAGTCACCAGCTTGTCGCCTTTCCGATGGATGTCTCCTGATTCTATACTATCCTTCCGATCGAATAAAGATACGTCGTAACTCGCCTCTTGTCCGAATCGAATTCTTCCTCACAGCGACACGACTGCCGTATCGAGCGCAGCAACGGCCTCAACGTCCTTTGACGACTCACAACCAGTCATGGCGCAACCGCAGCAGGTCTTTGCTCCCGGGCGCGATGACCGCAGGCCATTCCAGCACTCGCACTCGCCCGCCGAGCATGCTGCCCTGATCCAGTCCCGCGAGACGGGGGACATTCTGCCCGACGACACCCTCACTCCCAAGGGCCAGGTCAAGGCTCTGCCCTTTGCGAAATCCTGGGTGCATTTCATGGCCGGAGGGTGCGCTTTCCGCCTGCGAGCGACGTACTCGTATGCAACTTGCTAACGTGTGTGCAGTATCGGTGGCATGACGGCCGCGACCCTCACCGCACCCCTCGACGTCCTCAAAACCCGTCTCCAGTCCGACATTTACCAGCAGCAGCTGCGCGCCGCCCAGGCCATGCAGGCGCAGACGGCGCGCAATCCAATCTCGGCTGCCTTTTATCACCTCGGCGACACGTTGCACATCCTGCGCACCGTCCAGCGCACCGAGGGCACCAAGGCGCTCTTCAAGGGCCTCGGTCCTAACCTCGTCGGCGTCGTGCCCGCGCGCGCCATCAATTTTTACGTCTACGGAAACGGCAAGCGCATCCTCGCCGAGCGATGGAACAACGGCCAGGAGGCGCCCTGGGTACACATGCTGGCCGCCGGCGCTGCCGGTATCGCCACGTCTACAGCCACCAACCCCATCTGGATGATCAAGACGCGTATGCAGCTCGACAAGAACGTGGCCGAGCGCGTCGGCGCAGAGGTGCACCGTCGCTACCGCAACAGCTACGACTGCGTGCGCCAGATTCTGCGCGAGGAGGGCATCCGCGGCCTCTACAAGGGAATGAGCGCGAGCTACCTGGGTGTCGCAGAGTCGACTCTCCAGTGGGTGCTTTACGAGCAGTTCAAAGCGTACCTGGCACGCCGGGAGCTTCAGATTCAGCTGAGCGGGCGCGAGAAGACGGCTTGGGACCGCTCCGTCGAGTGGACGGGCAACTTTGGCTCGGCTGGTGTCGCCAAGTTTGTCGCTGCCATCCTGGCCTACCCCCACGAGGTCGCCCGCACGCGTATGCGACAGGCACCAATGGCCAACGGTCAGCTAAAATACACTGGCCTCGTCCAGTGCTTCAAGCTCGTCTGGAAGGAGGAGGGTCTCATGGGTCTCTACGGCGGCCTGACGCCGCATCTGCTGCGTACTGTTCCCAGCGCCGCAATCATGTTTGCCATGTACGAGGGCATCCTGCGCCTCTGCAACACGCCGGCTTAAATTTTTTACGCCCAGCGATGACACCACCATTCACTGTAACAATACCCTGTACACTTTACACAAAAAACGACCGATCATGCCTCTCACGAGGTCTCACGTCAAAAAGGGAAAACATGGAGCGCCAGGAAGCATACGGTTAGATTATCATGGGAAATCATTTCATCAGGCGTTTAGGGGCTAAACGGAAAAGAAGCAAAGTATATAATAACTTGTAACCACTCATTTCATTGGATATAAGACTCTCAGCGATTACTTGA
This sequence comes from Aphanocladium album, assembly GCA_029218145.1. Lineage (NCBI taxonomy): Eukaryota > Fungi > Ascomycota > Sordariomycetes > Hypocreales > Aphanocladium > Aphanocladium album. Next base: position 16,840 of record JARDXD010000193.1, read on the forward strand.
CTTGAATATACCTATATATTACATTCTCTCCACTGCATGCGTACACTGCCACTGCCCAGCATCACTGGTGGGTCCATGTGAGCCCCGACATCGTCAACCCGCCAAACCTTCTTCCCTCAACTTTATCCATCTGACAATCTTGCATTTCTGTTTCGTGATCCGATCAAAATTACGTGCCTAAAATCTTGTACAGGTTCGATATCCATTGTGCGAGGCGACGCTGATACCGGACAGCCAATCTCACTAGGATCGCCAGATCGGCAAACATTATTCCCGCTCCCCCAGCCCAAGCTCACCGACGAGCATATCATCCAAAATGCCGTGGAGAGACCGCTTTAACCAGATCAAGATTGAGTTCAATGGCATGGTAGGCGGGCAACAGCAACAGCAGCCGCCCCAGCAGTATTACCAACAACCGCCGCCAGTTCCGGGCAATTATCCCGGGAATTATCAGCAGGGCGGCGGACCACCGCCAGTGCCGCCTCATCCCGATCAGCAACAAGGTGGTGCTGGCGGTCCACCGCCGATACCGCCGCATCCGCCGCAAGGGTCGCGCGTGTACTGGCAGCCGCAGTTTCAATCGCATGTCGAGATTGCGCACGAATGGGATGCCAAGACTGGTCACGGCACCGACGGCTGGGGAAACCATGAGCTGCAAAACTACACTGACCAGTCTCACAATGCTTTCCAGTAAGTGCCGCCAGGCTCATAGTTGAGGGATTCGGTACTGACACCGGCCAGCACACCCGACGGAAGGCTAGTGTTGCGCGCAGTCGCCAACAGCGGCGCTGGCGACGACCAAAAGTACACCTCGGCCCGCCTCGTGAGCAAGCAGACGCTCACCCACGACCGCGGCGTGCTTTCCGCCGTGATCATGTCCCCCTGCGCCGAGGGCATATGGCCTGCGTTCTGGCTGCTCCCCAAGGAGCCCTTCTCCTGGCCCACGGACGGCGAGATCGACATTGCCGAGACGTGGAACGGCGACTGCGAGAACCACACGTGCCTGCACTGGGGCCAGCACGACCAGCCCGACAAGCACCGCGTCCTCGGCACCCGCATACCCGACATGGCGCAGCGCCCCGTGCAGTACGACTTCGTCTGGGACCAGCCGGGCGGCCAGGCGGGGCGGGGCCGCATGCTCTGGTACATTGACGGCCGGCCGGTGATGAAGGCGACGGTGCCGGCGGGGACGCGGCCGCTGCGGGACATGACGATTCTGCTGAACGTGGCGATGGGTGGCAACGTGTGCCAGGGCAAGGTTCCACGAGACGGGGCGTACGATATGGTGGTGTTTGCGCTGTCGATGGCGCATGAGATGGAGAACGGCGGCTGGGGACGCTTCGATTATGACTGGAGTCATCCTGGTGTCCCTCAGGGCAATACATATTAGTCACAAATCAAGTGATCCGGAACGTTGCAGCACAAGAAACTTTAGATTTATTAACGATATATCTATTAAATGCATTACATAGAGAGCTGGATGGTTGCGATCATCGTCCAGAGTTTGCGGGTTCCAGTATAAGCCTAAATATGCAGTCACCGGCGCCTAGGTATAAATCCGTCAACTCGTACAGCTGATAGGTCCGCTCTACCGCCCTTCCAAGTGAAGTAACATCAACTACCGGAATGTAGCTGCTTTCACGTAGCTCATGAGCCTCGCGCGTCGTCAGCTGCTGGATTCGATACCGTAGCCGAGGGGCGCTCTCGTTCAATATCGAACGTTCGGTTTTTGTGTACTCGAGCTGAACTTGCAGCGGCGCTGCAGTATATACCTCCGAAGCCTCATTTATTGCCAAGCTCGAAGCCACCACTTCACCTTGCGCGAGTGCGTAGCTCTGGCGGATAGACAATTCTGCTTGCATAGGCTGCTCCGGATGTATGGGGCGGGGATTGTCGTAGTGACTCATTGACCTGATTGTACTCGAGGAAGAAGATGATTTGAGAGGACTCGGTAAGACAATTGGTGGCGTAATTGGCCAGGCGATTGGTGTGCTTTCATAGGATGTGGCCTCCGAATCCTCCCCAGCCACCGCTTTGATACCGGCGGCGTCTGCTTCACTTGGCACAGCGGTGGTGTCCGAGAGGATTGCCGTAGAGCAGCTGCTCTCACAAGGATCTGGATAACACTGACTTCGTTTGTTTTGCACAAGCGTCGTTACGCAGTCTCGTATTCTCTGTTCCAGAGTATGGTTGAGAGAAATTTGCAGAGCTCGAAACTCTGGACCCAGAGGCAGTCTCCATCCCGGATAGAGTTTGCCGTGGCATCTGGGCACGAAAATCTTGGCGTGCGCTTGGATCAGGACATGGCACAGAAAGCACGCGTCCTTGCTCGCACAGACGATACGAGGTGGATACGGCGACGGATTGGCAAGTATTTGATGCAGCAGCTGGATTTCCGCGTGGAATTTTCCTTGAGTCAGAGTCTTGCGCTTTTGCGAGTCGAATGCTACGTCAGCTGCCAGAACGTCGATTTTCAAAATCTGGCATATATGCCGCAGGTTGTTTTTCTTCTGGATAATGACTCTGTTCCAGGTTTTGTCGAGCGAGGCATCTGTAGATGATACTTGACATCGGCGAAACGCAGACTCCGGAAGATGTACTGGGATAGCCCGCATTCGTCTTGTGACGGCAAGCTTTTTCGCGCTTCGATATAGTATTCTCGCGGCATGTCTGTATCGAGCACCCTTTCTGATCATGTTACTAAAGCTCTTTCGCATGGAGGGCTCCATCAATGAATCCGGAATCAAGTCGACAACGTCTCTCCACTTGTCCGTAGCAGCAAAGTCAAAGAGCCCATCAATCACGGCACACAGCTCGCTGTCGACTTTGTGCTGCTGCCAATTGCTGATAACCTGCAGAAGTTTGGCCGACTTGTCAAGGAATTGGACTACCTGTGCTTCCATGGAAGCAGCGTGGCGACGATACCGTTCCATCTTTGGCACTTGCACCCCCTCTCTGAGCTGCAGTAGAGACTGCCTGGCTCGATCCACGACCTTGTCGAGCGGATTTTTCGGGCTGCTGGGCATCTGTTTCTTTGCGTATCGAAATCGGCATAGGATTCTTGATTTGCACATGGTGACAATTTTGTCGAACACATCGCGTTCGCAGCTACCTTTTATTTCGGCAAGTCAATCAATAGCTTGGCGGCGAGACAGCAAACATACCATCTCCGGGACTCGAAAGACGATCAAATATCGTATTGAATCCGTTACAGATTATATCCAATATATCGTTGTTCTGTTCTTGGCTCTGCTTATTTACGGCGACATGCACTTGCAGTATATCGCTTTCTCGTCGTTCTTGAATGCAGACTGCTGTAATACAGTTGGGATTATCGATCACGCTGGAGAGGAACGCCAAGGCTCCCACGATTTCGCGCTCCTTCAAAAGCGGCAGGGAATAGCCGGATGGATCGTGAAACTCCGGTAACGACGCGTTCGCTAAAGGTTGCTCTGGCACTTTTGTGAGCAGATGAAATAGTGCAATGTTCTCGGCGCATGCGGCCGAGGCTGGCTCAGTCATGACTATCGGAACTAAAGCAACAGTGGCAACAGGATGCATGGACTTGAAATCCCAGAAGTACTCTCTTCGCTGCTCTCTCTTTTCAACCTCAGCCCCTTGCACAATTGTGACTGCCAGCTGACAGGACAGTGCATGGAGTACTGTGATGGCCTACCACTACTGCATGCGCAGGTGAATCATGCAGCCACATCACTCAATAAAATCACGCCGCGGAGAATTGGCAGCAAACTTGATGCTACCGCCCAGTCCTTAATTAATTTCAGTCTCACGTGAGTAAAAATGGACTGCGACAGAAATTCGCGCAGGGCTACTCATCAATTTCGAGATGCGGCAATTCAAATTGAAACGTCACGTATTTTGCAAACTTCATCAGAGATGGTCATCATATTTTTGTAGTCGCTACACTATCTCGTTTCCTTTCTACATATGCACCATTTGATCAATGCGCAACACTTAGACGGCGGTCCTGCTGTGGCATTTGGCAGCATGGTGTTGCGATACCGGTAGCAAGACGGTCGCTCAATTGGACTTTTTCCCCTGAACCAATCAATACACATAGTATAAATCGAGTTGTCGGCATTAGCAACTTACCCGTTTGTATCAGGATCAATCGTGTCAATCGCCTCATTGCAGCGCTCAATGCCCTTGCTTGCGCTAGCCGTCGTGGTATTGTCCATCTTTATGGCGTTCTCAAAAGCCGCGCGAGCCTCAAGCCACATGAACCAGTCATCGTCTTCCTTTGCGAGCGCTTCGGAAGCCAAAGCAAAAACCATCTAAGCTCTGGCCTTTTCGACGCTGGTACTGCTCTCAAGTGCAATCGCTACCGCAGCTTCGCATTTGGCCAGATTCGGCTGGCCTGGATGGCGCTGCAAGAGAGTTTCTGCATCAATGATGATTTGCTGTGGGGTCCTGCCCTTGCTGGCCAGGTTGTCGCGCTCCATCTCGAAATGTGCGAGTTTCACTCACAAGTAGACGTCGTTGCCTCATTTTGCGTATACGATGAATTTTCATGAGTTTATATAGCACAGAACCAGACGTGGCCGATTATACAATGCCCTTTGTCCTATTGATTGTCGCTGCTAAAGTTGTCTGCAGATTCTTTACTGATCACACAAACAAAGTGCCACAATTGGATTTGCACTCACACAGAGCGCGCCTGAAAACAAAAAAAGGAAGAGAAAGAACAAGTTGTAAATCAAACAATCCAAGTTGAGTAATGATAAAGAAAACAGCATCCCATTGTCGCGCTTGATGGTGCTTTTAACAAGGTCAGAGAAGTAATTGCAGTCCAAGTAATTGCAGTCTTGCATCAGATAAGATGATCCAGCTAAAGATGTTACCTATCGGAACGATTGCATGAGGGAACAAAAAATGTTTCTTTAACAGTTATGCCGTTTGGGGCAGAGGATATGTATGTCGGGGCTTCTACGAAGCATAGTCATATGTAAGGGTCTATATTACAAAGATTGGCAAATGGCCGATCTCAAACTCTTTGCGCACATCCACTTTCTCGCCTGTCTCTTTCTGCTTTTCCAGTGCCACCAACAAAAACGCATGCGCTCTTTCAATATTTGGTCCATAAGCTGTCAGGTCTTGGAATCTGGCCAGGATCCAGTCTCGAGTCGACTCTGAGCCAGTGTGTAGCGCCACTAGGAACAGCGGATAGCTGATGAGATGCAGGAGCTCAATGCCCACATGCTTGTATAGCTGATGGGCCAGATTCATAATCACAGCAATGTATGTTGCTGTCGTGGATTTCTCTTCGTCGGGGGTCATTCCACCAGGTTCCAACTTGCACCTCAGCAGATGCATCTCCAACAAGCTGGAGAAGAACAGTGGCATGAATGCACGAAAGTTGGTAGCAACCATATCAGGAACTTCGGCATCCGGTGTCATCTCCGTGGCCAGTGCTACGAGTTCTGGGTATTTCTCTGCAAGATGATCCGCGGACTCTTGTATCACAGCAAGACGCTCTCGAGCGGCGTCTCCTTCATAATTGGAAATATCGGCAACTAGGTATCGGAGCCCGCAGCAAGCTTGCCACATGTCCGTTATGTGCTGATTTGCGACATCGGCAAGCATTTCATTTGCGGGATAGTTCTGTCGGAACACTGCTCTGTAGATACCATCCGAATATCGATGCAGTTTGGTGAATGCCTCTGTGAGAACAATGTCGGGGTCGTACGTCTGGACAATATTGTACATGACCTGGTTGATTTCACCTCCCAGGCCAAAGGTTGAACCAAAGCCGTCCATGAAGGTGAAGTACACAAGCATCCGTGCAGCGAATACGGACAGTGGCGGCGTTCGAGTGGTAGCCAGCGCCACCTCGTTGGGTTGCACAGACGACGACCCTCGCGCTGGTGGGGGCTTGACCAGCTGTGCAGGCCAGTCGCTGCATCGCTCTTGTATAAGCAAAGCAGCTCCTTTGACGTGATTTCTCCAGCCTGAATAGGCAGCATCTCCGTATTTTTGCTCATACATGAGCATGAGATATATGGCGGCAAGCGCGACATCCAAGTCTATAAAGTTATTCTCGCTTCCACTGATGGTGTCAGCCATCATGCGCAGAGCGGCAGAATAATGTCCTAAGCCTGACCATCCTGCAGATCCTTTTTCATCTTCGGCAGAAGTGATTCTACTTTGATGCATGTTGCGGGTGCCCAGTGCCAGCAACCCTCGCATTACTAAGGGGTCCCGTTCCGCGAGAGTAAAAATGATGGAATAGAGGGAGAAGTCTGTGTTCTTGGTAGAATGCCGTTGCGAAAATGTGGTTCGATAGTAACGGATCGCCTCATGATCCAAGGACGTCAATTTCAAGGAATTTGCAGCGGTGCTAAAGATGGGCATGTGCATAGGCACAGTCACAGCTCTTCGCCAGGGCGCAACCTGCAGTAGCCATGGCTGGCTGGTAATCAGTGCTTGCTGGGAATACTGCTCTGAATCATTACCATCTCCATGTGAATCGTCAGACGAACGCTGGACACGAGGCTCGTAGTCGCAATAAAGCCTCAGCCGAATGCATCGCAAGCATTTTGGTCGTGTTTCGTCGCATTTGACTTTTTTAGTACGACAAGTCCAGCATCCCTTGCGCGACCGCGGCCCATTCCGTCCACCGCTGACGCGAACCCGAGTGGCATTGGTGGGCGGCGGGGTTGGTGACGCTGATGAGGATGGTGTTGGCGCAAGTGAGCTTCCACGGCCAGGAGACGGTGGGCTATCCTCCCCATGGGTTTCAGACATGAGCAGGGGCAGGAGCGAGGCCAGCCTCGCGCGGCGAGCCTCGCGGGTAGCGACCGCGGATGAGATGCCGGTGGGGAGTCTCGCAAAAGAGTATGCTATGCGAGACGAGGTCGACAGTCGCGTACGCCTATTCGTCCTCGCCCAGTAACTGCGACGACGGGCCCGCGTCCGGCTGCGACAAGGTGGATAGCCTTGGCTGTGGGCGCTGGTCTTTGGGAATTCCGCGGTGGCTCCACGGACGGGATGAATCAATTGCGGAGATCGATTACGTTGCACCGATGCAGCTCGCAAATGCAATGCATCCGGGCATGATCCTCTTCTCGAAGTTGGCTGTGGCTGGTGTAGGGCTGCAGTGAACCTTGTCTCTTTAGCCGACCAGATCGGTGGATGAGAAGGTGAGGTTTCCGACTTGGCGGCCATCGTGGCCCGACTCTTTGCCGACCGGTCGGCAAGATTTTCCTCCGTATGACACGCAGCTGCTGGCGTCCCGCCTTTCTCGTTGGCAAGCGTTGGAACTACTTACCGATCTTGACTAGAGAACTGGGCCAGGGTCCAAAACGGCTGCGGAACCCATCTTAGTTTGCCGACCAAGTCGGAAATCGGTCCTGGTGAGGGCCAAAGCAATGAGTTGGGATGCGAAAAAGCAAAGGGGAATCCTTGGCTTTATATATGTATTCGCGTCGCATGTTAACTATCAATTCCGGGGACATATTTAGCGGCGTCCTGCATGTCGCCAAACTGTCAGAGTACTCTCAAAGGCGAGCTATATTAGTAACTATGACGTGGGCTAAGGCATCGCGTTTCTCGTGACTGCATAACACAGTCCTTGATGTCGATGGGCTTCCATACTTTGGCCTCTAAAAGGTCTCAAAGGTTTAGCACTAAAGAACACTAGCCAAAGATAAAGTTTCAGTGTGTTTACATGTTTTGCCAATTATGTTTTGATAAGTAGTCTTTGTTTTTTATAACCGAGCTCGCACCATGAAAACACAGAAGACTAATGGAATTCAATCCAATCCAATACAGATTTATATCATCATGTTGTACAATTAGTGTGCCTCTTAGGTCTATTCAGAAACCCTGCTCCGCGCTCATTGCATTTTAGTTTGGTATGCAGGGTAGCAGCACGCGCAGGGTCCGTCTGCAAGTATTTCAAACATCGCAGACAATCAAAACCGTTACTGAAAGGCGTTGGAATTGGCGCTATGTTATTTAGTATCATGTAGCCCCAGCGCATCTGTATTTTCCATCATCCAGATGCCTGCCGCCTCTTTGGTTGCGTCTGCATTATCGAGCTGCCACCTCAGCAGCTTCTGAGTGGCGCCTTCGAGGTACTTGCCGCCCTCTGTAAACCCAAATAGCGCCTGTATTTCAACGCCATTCAGCAGAGGCTTTCGAAATGCGGCGTCTTGTAGATTGTTGCGAATAATAAGATTTGCAAACCTCGTATATTTTTGGAACAGATGATCAAAGGTCGGACCAAGAGCATTGCCGCCATCAAGATCGTGCGCGTTGCAGTAAAGTGCCTCAGATAGCATGGTGTACATGAACTGAGCCGTCCATGTTGCGCCGCAAGCGCAAATTGCCATGCACAATCACTGGGTGAACAACTGGTAGTGTCCAGACCAGCAAAGTTTTCAACAAGGTCTTGGGCGACGTCAAAGTTCTCCAAAGAATCGGCAAGTAGTTTGGTCATTTTCGCCGAAAATTCGATGGCACTAGCTGCTTGCACGATCTGGCTGCGCCAATTGAGCCTCAAGGCAGCGAATAGCGTATAGGCAGCCAATGTCCACAACAATTAGCCGCTAACTTTAACACAGAGAAAACACGACGAAAGGGTTTTGCTTTCCAGAATTTGTGCAAGCATGATATACGACGCTGGCCAAGTGGTTGGTGATGCAGAAGAAGATTGAATGCCCCACGCAGGGTAGTGGGCTAGGCGCCGAGGGAGCGCAGAATGAGGCCGAATGAAGACGGGGCAGTAAAGTTGAGAGACGAAAATAAATCGAAGCGCATCATCTGTGTTATTTTCTGTCATCATTTTCGCAAGCTCTGTGCCCACCCTGTCACGAGTGATCATCTCGAGCGCTTCGTGTACTTCAGGATCCTTCATACGATATGCCGTCTCTGGTGCGATTGAGAAGCTGAGTTACTAGTGAAGGTATCAAGCGTAAAACCCGGAAAGGGTCATCCATGAGCGTCTGCTTGGGGGCGAGAGGAGTCCTAAGAATTTTTGCCCGCAAATCTTGGAGGCCTTTGCCAGTAAAGTCAACTACTTGTTGTTTTTCCAAGTGAAAGAAGAGGGCATTGACAGTTGCGTCGCGACCGAGTGCATCCTCTTCGGCGGGACCAAAATCCATGTTTGGATTCCGCCTTTGGCCATTGTACACTTCTTTTCTCAGGTTGACCAAGTCCACTTCCAAGCCAAATCACTTTCCACCCGCCGTTTCCAGCTTCTTCGACATCTTTGTATTTCTTTGAGTGGTATGAAAACTGGAAAACAATGGTATTCCAACTGCGGAAGCGTTTTGACCGTATTTGGCCCTAATCTCTGGTCTTGCGCAAAAGGTCTCCAAGAACGCTCCCAGTTTCTTGCCAGTCAGATTACTGAGAGCCAGTTCGAGGTCTGACGAGGGTATTCCCAAGAGTCGGTCCCGAACCCAGCCTCCTGTAATCCATATTTCCAGTCCTGGAGAGTGTTTGGGTGCACGCCAGTAGGAGCTCCCGCAGAAGCTGCTCAGCAGGGAGCAGGGCAATCTTGGTTGGATGAGCGGCCATGTGAAGTGAGGAGTGGGGGTTGGGTCTGTGTGGCAGAATATGTTGCTAAGCCCGTGAGTTTGATGAAATAGAACAATAGGAATAGTAGGAGCAGCTATTAGAGTGTCTGCTACATGAGCCAGTTGTATGAGAAGAGGTAACCGCGGAAGAATAATTGCGGAGCAACACACGCCCAGCCAACAAGCAGCGCCGCCAGGGTGAGTCACAATAACCTAGGATTCTACAGCCGATTTAGTCAATAAACGACTGTTATATCGGTGTGGAGTAACAGTGAAAGATCTTAGGTGAGCAATAATAATGATGAAATCTTCAGCGTGCAGGCAATGACCTCGGTGCCGCTGGTAAGCTTGTCCCCATACTGCTCCAGTGGCGTCAGGCTGCTACCCCGCGCAGCAGAATCGCAGCTTTCTTCTTGCACCGTACTACGCAGCTGCACAGACTCAGCATGGCGACGCAAAACGAGGACACGGGGGCATATACCCTTCATATGTTTCCATTTTCTCTTTACTCCATCATGGTTATGTACACATATGTACTTGGAAAAGAGCTGTCGGACGGCGAAGCTGGAGTTTCAATCTCCAACAAACTTGTCAACCTGCATCGGGATGAAAACATACATGAGGAGTATCTCAAAAAGATCAACCCAAAGGGCTTGGTAATTATTCTTCCTTTAACCGGCGTTTCATGCCGCGCTGATCCGGAATAGGTGCCCACGTTGACAGGCGGCAGTCTGACAGAGCCGCTGCCGGAAAGCCTCGCTATTTCTTACTGGCTGTCGTCGCATTATCCGCGCTTGCTTCCCGTGGCGAAGGAGCAGAGTATACGAAAGTTATTGAATGACATACACTCAATTCAAGGGATGTGCTTGTCCGTTGCAAAGGGGACACGTATGGACAAAGTACCTTGCGACGCCGACGAGCCGTTACAGAGAACAGATCTTAGCTCGGAATATCGACAGGCGTTGGAATACAAGCAGAAAATGTGAGATTTTTCCGACTCCAGCATGCTTTCAATCTACTTTATACTAAACATGAATGTAGACACCAAGAGACCCTTGAGAATGCGTTGACAGAAGCCAGAGTCGTCGAGGCTGAAAGCCAGGCGCGAAATTTGTTCCAAACTGTCATGAAGGATTACCGTCCCGAGGATGACTGGATTTTTGGCGAGAATCCAACCATACTAGATGGGCATCTCGTTCCATTCGTCTTGCGGCTTCTTGATTGCCAGCGAGAGGATTTGATCCCAGAGGCGCTACAGGGTTATGCAAAAAGGCATGCTGCGTCTTCTCAATGGGACCGTGTGATGCATGGACGGCCTACGAGGTGGAATGTCTCCCTCGGTCACGTCAGTGACATGGCTGCCGACTACACTGGATCTCAGTGAGAGGTGCAGTTGAACTGGCAAGTTGTATCGAGATCTGCGACAGGACAGAGTTTATAGTTAGATGAGCGGTTGATCTGACAACTGGAAATTTAATCCACCATATTGATCATCAGGTACTGCCGTGAACAACAGTTCCTCAACTCTGACATATTTCACTGCAGTGTGAGCTGAGGCCTGTAGTCAATAGTGCCGAGTTTCGGCGGACTACATCCCAAAGAAATGGGAGCCCAGCCGCCTACTACCACTGTCATTCACGCTATCGTGCCAAATTGGCGGGCGGCCACCGCTAAATATTCACGGTCGCATGAAGAGCCCCAGTAAATGCTAGCACCCAAGCCTCGATTCCACAGTGGCTCAATCAAGCAACCATGTACGCTAACAACGCCAATAAGATGTGTCCGAGCGAGCCTTCTTTATGAAAAAGCCTCCATCTTCCTATTTGTTACCGCGTGAGACGTTGGAACCACCGTCTCGGTCGCAGTGAGCTGTTCGGCGTTTCCCAATCGGGCAAGCATAAAGGTCGCAGCGAACATCGTCAGGCTCGCCGCACTGATGCCTGGTGCATCCGTAATAATATGAAGTCGCTTCATCAATCTGTTGCTATAAAATAGTTAAAGTAGTCCCATAGCCTTCAAAATTCGTCCGGAGTTTCATCCTGCAATTGTACCTCAAGTATCTTGTTTCTCAATTACTTCATACCGAGCATCCACCCAAGCAACGAATTGTGTCATCATGGTTGCTTCCAAAAGAACCGATATCAGATGCCAGCTTTGTGGTGTTAGTGGCAACATCGGACGCATGCGCTTGGCCAGCGAGCCTCCAGAGGCAGCATCGCGATGCATGCGTGGAGGTGTTCCAGTCACCAATGAAGCGGACTGTGTTGGATGCTTCGTGGTGACCGATGACGGCACTGAAGACGACGATGATGCCGCAGACGTTTCTTTCGTCCCAGAAGAAACTGAAAATCCCAAAGACGCCAAGTATGAATACATGTCAACTCCTCCTGGCGTCTCTGGTGAAGATTGCTTCGACGAAATGTCTGATGACGACGACGACGACGACAGCGAGATGGACATGGACGCCAATGCCAAGTCTTACCGGCAATTCCTGACCGGCTTACCCTCGGACAACTGCAACATCATTGTTCCATTGACAGACGAGTACAAGAAGCGGGACCAGACATGGCGCAGTCGCGAGCACATCTCCGGCCCGAATTGCGTTCTTCATAACGCGTACTCGGGAGAAAATATCACTGCTGAAGAGCTTCGAGGATGCAACACTTTACAGCTTTTTTGTCCCAAATCAAATGAATGGGAGCCTGAGAAAGGAGACGAAGACTTTGAGATACAGGAAGAGTGTCCCATTTACCTCTCGGGCTTGCGCGACCACTTCGACTCAAAGTCCAACGCGGCAACCGTTTTTGTGCCCATGCGCCATCAACAGGAAGAGTTTCATGTGCACAACTGGGCAAGCGCCGCAAGCGATCGCTATCTGGCAGCCATGCCATTCCATCCTGCCTGCTTCGAGGTGTTCAAACGCGCTTCTCTGAAGAGGTTCAATACCATTGATGTTGCAGGTCTGATGGGCTGGTATCAAGTGGAGTCTACGTACCATTTCACAGACAAAGTATTCCCTCATGATGAAGCCGTTAAGAGAGCGACAAAAAACCAGGGTTGGGATCATGTGGAAGGCGACGAATGGATTGCTGCCAATCCATGCTTTGTGCCTGCTCTTCAGGTAGAGATGCAGCAGCTTGCCACCACCGAATCATTTGCAAGCCCCCCGCTAGGCCATGCAGCTAGCATTAGTGATGAAATTGACGAAATCGCACAAATGAACCTGTCTTCTGAAGCATCTTCGAATTTACCTCAGTCGTTCTACTTTGGACACATCCGCCACGAGATGCCCTGGATTTGGGAAACCTGGTGCGCCCGCGCCTATTCCGGGTGGGCTACCAAGTCCCAGTCAGAAATTACCAAGGCACCCCTCGCCCTGAGCCACCAAAGAGGATATCTCAAGAACTGGATCAAGGCGATTGAAACAGAAGGCGAATCCTCCACTCAAAAACGCGCCCAATTGCGCGATCTCAACACGCAGCTAAAGGAGCTCGAGGCTCAGAATTCCTTCATTCCGGAGCCTGTCGCCGCAACCCTGCTCCCTCGCCAGGGTACGGATTGGCGCAAATTGTATTTTGCGCTCCAAAACATGGCAGAAAACTCGAGCGGGCTTCGCAACCGTGAACGAGTGTGGCGTTGCTGCAACTATATCCTGGACCGCATTGCGCTGCAGCGCGAGAAGGGGAAAATTAATGCAAATAATAAAGTGCGACTGCCGCAGGATAGACACAAAAAGGGGGGCGATTTCTACAATTCAAGGAGCCTAGATTTCGCGGACGACTACTCCGAAAGCGAAGCCGAGTTTTCGGACGGCGAGGACGGGGACATGGAGATGGATGAAGATTAAGAACACCACAAGCAGTTACGTATACGAAGCAATCATCTATATGATGCAGCGCAGAGGCCAAGAAAATGTATTTGACAGCCATTAACAGCAAGAGAATCCTCCTAAATTGACTCTTCAATCATCTAGCGCGTATCCCTCTGTGCCGCAATGATCGTAGTCGACCTTGACAGTCGACATATCAACATCATCAAATACGCGGACACTGATGGGCTGCATATTCATGTTCTGCACGTAGCTGTCCATTACGAGCGAAAGCCTCTCAGGTGCCACTTTGTCGAGGAAGCTAAGCGGTGGACCGTAGATATTAGCAAACATGTGCACGCCGCAGGTCTTGCAAAGTGCGCTCGCAGCCATTTTAAGCTTTCCAACCTGAGCTTTCCTTTGGCATTCGAACGTGTTTTCTTTGCCGTGGACACGCACAACGTCTTTCGGTTCATAGGAACCGACATAGGCCAGCTGCAACGATTACTATGTGCTGTCACCGGCAGTTTGTTTTACACTTACCCTGCTGCAGAAGCTACAGTTGTCTGCTCTCACTTGCCTGTCTTGAATTCTATACAGGGTCTCAATCTGCACTTGTCCGCAACTACACGACCCATACTGAACTGCTGGTGGGTCTGCTGCTGGTAGTGGTGCTAGATCTTGCTTCGCTTCTTCCGTGTCGACCGTGGTATGCCTTGATTTTGTTTTCTGGTCAGATTTTGCTCTTCGCAGAGGGGGTCGATATCATTATGACTCACCCAACTTTGAAAGGATCTAGTTCCATAATGAGGTTGATGTTGATCAGGAGCTGACCCCTGAGTGGACCGGATGAGTGCCGACCAGTGACACCGTTACCACATTGCTTGCAGAACTGTAATAAAAGTTATTAGAGCAGGGCACAACTTGGAATGCATCACGGATAGTCTACTTTATCGACAAGAACACCAGAGTCAAACTCTGCCAGACTCCCATCGTCCCTTACGACGGTAAAGTCATTGTCTGACACTGGCAGCCATCGGTAGCCTTTCTTCCTGCACTGCCTACAAGTGCACTCTACTCCAGAGGTAATCTCGGACGTCAACAGCTCGAAACGATACATCCCACACCAGCAGTTTCCATGATAGTGGACTTTGGTAATAACCTCTGCCATTTTGCTACCTTAGGCAGAACTGCGCTGCAAAATTCGCAGAAAATGGGAGCGAGGGGGAGCAGAGATTTAAATAGTCGTACTAACGCTTACGCACACCCGTCTGGCGGGGTCATGTGGTGCATGGAACCTGATTAAACGGCCAGCTTTGTCGGCGGATACCCTTTTAGGCTTTTACTGGGATAAGAGATATTAACAGCGAATTTTTTTTGTCAATCATGAGGCTGTCATACAATTCAGTCGCTAAACAAATAGATTCGCTTCAAATTGGTATCAGGTGATATCAGCCAGGCGCGGCAGACAGAGACCAGACAAAATGCCCTTTTGTTTTACTTGGTGCTAGTTTGAGAGACTGATACGCCTTCGTCTTTCTGCTCTTCGCCGAAAATGCCATAATAGCCGTTTTCTTCCAGATAAAGGCGGAACTTGGCATCCTCGCTTTCCAGCTCACGCTCCATATCGGGAACGAGGAACCAAGTAATGATGGCGCCGGTCATGGCAAATGCAGCACCGATAAGGAACACACCTTGAACTCCTTTGTTTTCGTCAGCGAATGAGTCCTGGATCGGCATGAAGACCTGAGTGCCGATGGCAGCGCCAGCTTTGCCCACAGCAGCCGCGAATCCAAGGAAGTGACCACGGACAGGGGTAGGGAAAGATTCGGCACCGCAGAGGAAAGTTGCAACCTGAAAATGTCAGCAAATGGATGTTCATCTTGCATTTTGTTTTGTGATCAAGCAATGACTTACACCAGGACCCATCTCGGCGACCGCATTGAAAATTCCGTACATGATGACGAAGAGGGGGAAAACGGACTGCAGCGGGTTGAGAGCACCGCCAATTATGAATGCCATGACTGACCAAAGAACGAAGCCCAAAGTCATGGTCTGCTTGCGACCGATCTTGTCCATGAGAAAGCCGCCGAGAAGGCAGCCGGGCAGGTAGAAGCAGTTGAGAACGGTACCATACCCAACAGTCTGCATGAGGCTGTTACTGGGGTTGAGAGTCGCAAGGATAGTGGAACCGAATAGTCCGAATGGGTAAGTCTAGTACATTTGATTAGCAATTTCCGTGAAATGATTGTCCATCAAATAACACTTACCACAAAGTCATAGACGAACCACGCCATCGAGGTACCGATCATGGGCTTCCAATAGCGCTTGATAACCAGCCAGTAAGGAATCTCCTTTTTCATAGCGTGCTTGCGGTACTGCGTAGAGTTGACCAGGCGAAGGCGGACAAAGAGAAGCGCGACTGGCAGAACGACTCCGAGACCAAAGCAAACTCGCCACAGACCTTCAGTAGGTTTGTAGCTGTAGGCTGCAAGAACAATCAAAACAATGATGCCTGCAAACACAAAGCCCAGGTCAATTGCGAAATCGGTGGCAACAGCTGAGAGCATGCCACGGCGGCGTCGAACTTGGGCATTTTCATCTGCAGCCTCCGAAGTACTGGTTGCGCAAGTGGGGTATTCGCCTGAGTTCGACTGTATTAGCATCAATTATGCAGCAGTTCAACAGCTCGGATATCTTTCGACTTACCTCCGGCTCCGAATCCAGCGACGCCTCGGCCGATAATCATCATCCAGAACATGCCGTTGCGGGTGGCGCCGTGGGCGGCGGTAGCCAAGACGATGCCAAGGACCAAGAAAAAAGTCGCCCAGAAGATACCAGTGCGACGACCAAGCTTGTCGATCGCCCAACCGAAGAACAGCATACCAAAGACTTCGCCAATCAAGAAAGCATTGGACATGCTTGTCTTGATGCTCTTGGTATAGTCGTCCGGGTACAGCTTCGACAAGACTGGGTTCATTTGACCGACAACCTGGGCGTTGTAACCATCTGAGAAGAGCGCAATGCCAGCGACCAGGACCATGGCGATAGAAGAAATCTTACCGCCCCGGCCGATGGTCTTGAGCTGGCTTTGCGGTGAAACACCAACAACGGCATCGTCCTTGCCATCGCTGTGCGATGCGCCGCTGTCGCGGACAGGGTTTACACCACTAGGTTCAGACATGGCTGGTCACGCTTTGTGAATTTTCACTGATGGCTGCTCTAGAAGACGAAAGTTCGCCTCAGCTGAAGTGATGGGGACTTGGGATTTAAAGGCGTCAAAAATTCGTAAAATGCAGCAACAAGTCGCATGCACCATGCAACATAAAAAGCACCGAACCAGCCTGGACCTTGCCGTCGCCCGCAGCGAATGCAACAGTTTCAGCGGCCAGAAGCACTCATCGCGCCCACGTGTGAAGAGGTGGCGGCAGGCTGCTCTAAGCAGTTCTGTGCCGAGAAACCGGTTAGGAAAAGATAAATTAGCCACCGGGAGAAATCACACGAGCTCATGTAAAACCCTGCATCTTTCGGCACCGTGTTTATCGACCACCTTGCCGAACACTTTTCACGTTGCAGGTCATGTAAGTGTAATAGCCTGAAAACTGTTGTTACTCGAGCTCTGACCCCACACACGTGGTGGAATCGTCCTTTGTGATTCCATGAGATGGGGAGATAACCCCCGCACTGCATTTACGCTAGTGAAGCGCAATTCCGCTGTGGCGTTACTGGCGCTGGTGCAGATCGCAACGAACCGGCTTGGCCCTTGTTGAAACTTGGTGCGTAGCCCTGGGAGCGAATAGGAACCGGGGTATTCCGTCTTGATGAGGGAAAACCAGTCGCAAAGCTTCCTTCCTACGTTGCATTGAAGGCAGGACGGACCTGCAGCGTTCGAAATGGGGACATCGAGAGGGGCGCCTATACGAGACAAGTGGGCTGCGGGCAGGGTTCAAAATAGCTCTGCGAAGTAAAGCTCTGCGGCTTCATACGGCTGCGTCTGGTCTTGACCTTGGACAAGATACCGCCAAGTGCGACGAATTGATAAAAGACAACGTTTATCCCCACGTGTAGAATTTCAAAACAATATACTGGCATCATACAATTTGATACTGCAAAAGAGCCGCGATCATGGTTTCTGCAAGCGACGTCACTTTCTTCAAGGACAACGGTTACCTCATTGTCCGCGACTTTCTCTCGCCAGAGGAAATCAAGAATCTCAAGTCATGGGCTCAAGAGGTTCACGACTATGAGGCTACCGAGACCTCTGAGTTTATGCCTTACGAGGTAAACACCCATGCCGCATGAGAACATGGATTGTGAGATTGAGCATGGTACTTACACGCCTGCAGGAGGTGAACGCCAAGGGCGAACGCGTGCTCTGCCGAACCGAGAACTTTGCAGATGGTCACGCGGGCTTCAACAGCCTTCTCCGTGGTGAGAGGCTCCTGGGGCTGCTGCAGGCCCTGGCTGGCGAGCCCATGCACCTCTTCAAGGAGAAGATCAACTACAAGCTTGCAGGCAGCGGCGGCTTTGCGCCGCACATCGATGCTCTCGCTTACAAGCACGTCAGGGATGTCAAGCATTTGACGATTCTGCTTAGTGTTGATCCGTCAAACATGCAAAATGGCGGCCTTGAAGTCGTCGATGCCAGCCACAAAGTCGAGGTTCCCATCAACCCCAAGACCAACTGCATAACCGATGAGTGGACGGCTTCTCAGAAGTGGACGCCCGTCGAATTGGAGTCTGGTAAGTAGCCCTTGTTTTCCAACGGCTTTGAACGGACAACATTTACTAAAATTTTTGTGTAGGCCAGCTTTTGATCTTCACCTCGTACCTCGCACACCGTAGCGAAGCTAATCATAGCAACACTGACCGCAAGGCTGTCTACGCCACTTACAACCTTGCTTCTGAAGGCGACAACCACAAGAGCTACTACGACCACCGCAAAGTTGCCTGGCCTGCCACGCACATGCGCAAGAAGGGCGAAGACTATGCGGAGGGGTCGTTCACTTACAGCTACGGCTCTCCAATGTTGAGTGTGGAAACTGGCAAACAAGTGATCTTCAGTTAGATGGATAATGCGCCTTGGACGGGAAGATGTGCTGCCGGCTAAGGTATTCGGGTTTCTGTCAAAAGTCTAGAATCAATTAAAAATGAAATTAAAATACTCTATCGCAATCATGGTATTGAGGCTGTCCGCTCAATCATTAGCTGCAGACTAAGCTTCGAGTTAGTCTCTTTACGTCTGTCCACACGAGCCGCAAGAAACCCAGGGCCTAGCGTAGTCCGATGATGTAGCTTCGCTATCCATGCTTAGGTCCCGATCCACTCCCCGTCAACGGCGCCCAGTTGTGGTAGCATTTAGAAATGGGCCTCTTCTTTCTGGTCGTCTGCTTCGTTGACAAAGAGTGTGGCATGTGTTCGACTGGGAACCCACGTGCCTAAACCATTGCCCTTCGGGTATTTGTTAATATCCGGATCATCGGAGAAGTGCACCACTATATTTACAGGGACCCTTGCAGCAGAGTATGTGGCTGCATGCTTTGATTCCCTGATAGCAGGACCCTTCGTCTCAATTCTCCGTAAATTATCTATTAATAAATCAAGCCTGGAGCATCTCATGGGTCGGTGTTGCTCCTCCGTTGCAACAGCCGAGACCGTCAATTCATGACACACAAAGTTCGCCGACTCTGATAATCAGGCACGAAGCGATAAGTACCGTCCTACGACTTTTTATCAGAATACTGCGCCGTTGAACTTGTTGACATTAACACTTTTTTTCCCCGAATTGTCTCCGTGACTGGCCAGAGGATTGTTTCTTTTGCTGTCCTCCCTTTTGGTGAACCGAGCAAAGAATGGCTGTCCCTGAGCAAAAAACGCCCGTCTCTGTGGCGGAGTACGTCCTTTCGGTGCTGGACGCCTCCCAGCGCACTCCCTACATTGGCGAGGACATTTCCCAACTCCAGCATTCCCTTCAGGCTGCCGCACAAGCCGCGACCGCAGACCCGCCCGTCGACGAGCTCACACAAGTTGCCGCGTTGCTGCACGATATCGGCCAGTTCACGCCGGCGGCCGACCTGCGCGCTCTAACCGGCGGCGAGGCGAAGAACCTGGGAGGCCGGTCTGCAGCACAGTCGGTCGGTCGCGTCGGCCATGAAACTCTTGGCGGCGCTATGCTCCTTGCACTGGGCTTTCCTGAAAAGGTTGCACGCCTTGTTGAGTCTCACGTGGCCTCGAAGCGATACCTCTGCGCTGTCGATGAATCATACTACGACAAATTGTCCGAGGCAAGCAAAAGAAGTCTCATGTACCAGGGCGGCCCGATGAGCGGTCTCGAGAAAGAGGAATTCGGCTCCGGAAAGTGGTGCCAGGAAATGTGCCAGCTCAGAAAATGGGATGACGCTGCCAAAGAAAAGGATGCCAAAGTACCAGGCCTAGAGGACTGGCGGCCTATTATTGAGCGGGTGCTTGGCGAGAGCACGGGAGTTGCTGCTACTTAAATCAAGGCAAAGTAACGCGCAGAGAAGAATTAAAATTTTGATTAAATAATTAAGGCTTCCAGTAGAATCACTCTCTTGTTATGTTCGCCGTAGTAAAACATATTCTACTTGGATCTGATGAATTGGCCCATTGCAGTACAGACAACAGTACCAAAAACGAAGTTTGGTGACTGGTGTACTTGACTGCGGGCGCCGATATCGTTGGGGGCGATGGCTAAAAGCGGCAGAGCACAACAGTCTGATGGATCGATCTTTAAGCCGAGCGACCACGAAAATTTGGGCTGCAGAATAAAGTTTAACAGTCTAGAGCGGGCTAGCGAGTCGAGCAACTAGGAATCAGATTGAGAGTTCCGAACTTGTCTAGTTCTAGGAAGAAAGAGTACGATGGGCTGCAAGAGGCATCTTTAGTACAAAAAGTGGGCTTTTTTTTAAAAAAAAATCTACAATTTTCATGAAAGTGATTCTGCTTAGTTTTGGAACCGCGTTACAACGCTCAAGACCGTGCCTACACTATCCAAAGTTATACATCATGGTGCAGCTGCTGTGAAGAAATGATGACTGTAGTGGATATCGAGACAACGGTTGGTTGACAGAGATATAAATTGCCTTGCTTTCATTATTTACCCTGCTTGCCTTTATTCTTTTCTCTTATTTCTCTTGGTGACCTTATCTTCGTCATGACTCCTATTCACCCTTTTTCCTAGCTGCCTTCATTACATCCGCAACGATCTTCCTTGATAATTGTTAGCCATCTACGCGGCAAGCTAATCGAACGGGTTCAAAGAAAGAAGTGTCATCTTTCAGCATTGTCGTTGCGAAGTACTGCTGGCTCATCCATTCCAAGTAATTTACAGAATTTTCTGTTGGCGGATCTTTCAACCGAGTAATCGCCAAGAGCTAGGAATATACGAAAGTAGGAAATGCAGCATGATCGAAGCCAGCTGTTTCTAAAAATTCTAATCCAATCAGAATGTTGTCGCCTATAAAGTAATTAGAACCCGCGGAAGTGCGGCTTGAAATATAGTTGCGAGTAAATAAACCTAGTGACCTTAACTACTGGCTGTTTTTATTAGGTAATCTATTATCGGTTTCCGTAAAGAATTAAAGGTGAAAGCACTGATTGATATGATGGCGTAGAAAAGGCTTAAAATACTTCGTGTAGAGTGGCGTGATAATGTGTTTGGCCTTGTAATAGGTTGGCTGGTCAGAGGGTTTTATTGTATTTTGCAATGTAAGTCGAATTTTATTACCATATGCGCCTGTCGTGTAAGTTGCTGTGAGGAGAGGGCCGCTGACCTTATTCGGCGAGAATCAGACGAAAAGAAATAATGTTGGCAATCCCCTTTGGCAACCTGATGTTTGACTCGCTTAGATTAAACTTGGTACAAGCCGAGTTTTTGATGTAGTATATGAGTTATTCCGTCGCTTAATAGATCTTAAATAGCTCTTATGATGCGTATTTAGATAACTAGTATTATCTATGGTTAATTCGTAATCTTGCCTAATATATGCTTCTGTTCTGTTATAATCGTGCTGGAATTAATGCGTTATGGTATCCCTAGCCTCTGTATTAGCGCGGATGCCATCTAGTAGCCATTGAGCTAATGAGGAAAACACTTGAGCATCTTGTTGCAGACTCGTAACACTTTGTAAAATGGTGTAGCTAAAGATAAAGTTGTTTTTTAGCTTTGGTTGTGCATCCGTACGAGGAGCCCTTAACTCTGCACTGTCACCCTTTTTAATTTCATGCCATGGTTCCTGATGTACACCAGTAAGAGCGGCGTCTGCAATCGAGCTCCTGTATAGAGCTTTGTATATGTCGGTTCTCAATTCCTCCATATGCTCGGGGTTCTTGGGGTACTTTTCTTCCCTATTAACTGGCAGTATTTCAAAAGAACGATGTGTTACTGATGTTAAATACCTTCTTAGCTTTTACAAAGCTTACAACTAACGAGACAATTTCTATCCAACTAGTTATTAAGGGCAAAGCTACACAATCTGTGACTCCAAGGTCATCCCAGTACACCCCACATTCCCACTGGGTTTAGGCCGAGCAGCCTCCAAAATGTGGTCTCCGGTATTAACTCCGGGGTGCACGAAGCTTAATGACTAGTTAGTGTCGTTGAGTCGGACAACTAATCGCATCGCCAAGAGGGGCGCGCCCTATGCTCCATTTCTAATCACATTCTGCCGAGCGACAATTGTTTATTAAGGGCAGATCCCATCGTTTAGATCTTCAACGAAAGTATCGAGAGAACTCATCCCCTCCCCTGTGGCAGCCGACACTACCCGCGCAATCATCACTACAAAACACCAGTGCAGCTTGATCCATACGCGGCCGCTCGATATGCGTGTTGGATTCATGGGCTTGGGCTTCATGGGCACGCCCATGGCCCTTAATCTTGCGCGTAATTTTCAGCTGACGGTATGGAATCGTACAGCTGCGAAATGCGACCCCTTCAAGGCCACGACGGCTGCCATTGCCGACACTCCCGCGGCCGTTTTGCGGCAATCCGACGTTGTCTTCACCATGCTCTTCAACGAGGCGGCATACCGCGCGATTCTCGACAAGGACTTCACGGATGCGCTGCGGGGCAAAACTATCATCAACACCAGCTCTGTTTCCGAGGCGTTCAGCAAGTACCTTGACGAGCAAGTCAGGAAAGCGGGTGGCCGCTTTCTCGAGATGCCCGTTAGCGGAAGCAGAGTTCCAGCGGAGCAGGGCCAGCTGGTGGGCATGCTGGCTGGTGATCGCGACGAGGCACAGCGCGTCGACCCGCTGCTGAAAACCATCACCAAGGCGGCAGTCTATTGCGGCGAGATCGGCATGGGCCTGCGCACAAAATTCGCGACGAACCTCTTTCTCATCACCATGACGGCGGGGTTGGCGGAGTCGATGAATTTGGCCCGCGCGCAAGGCCTCGACGTCAATGCCTTTGGCCAAGTACTCGATGCGGGGCCAATGGCCTCGGCGTACTCGAAGCTCAAGGTCGCAAAAATGATTGCAGAAGACTGGTCGCCGCAGGCTGCGATAGCAGACTGCTACAACCTCACAGAGCTCGTTCAGGATGCGGCTGGCGAAGTTGGCGCGCAGACGCCGCTCATGACGGTGTGCAATGCCCTCTACAAAGACGCAGTCAGTCGCGGCTTCGGAGGCGATGATATGATTGCCATTCATCAAGTCATGACACCACCCGAAGAAAACAAATAGATTTTTTAAAAAAGAAAATGAATATATATAATCCCTCTTTACTAGATTTGCAAGCATCGCTTCTACTCGTGTCGTCGTTTGCTTTCATTATGTACTAAAGACTTCTATTCTAGTATTACTACTTCGGGGTGCTCACTCTCCATGTGTGTCGCCAGCTGAGCTCGAAAATAAAATCGCTCAGAACACTTTTTGCACGCCTTTGTCTTGAACTGGTCATGGGCACTGGGTCCAGCTTCCTGAGGCGGACTCCAGAGTGACTGCCGCTCCTTGCTCCTGCTGTGCGACGACTGAGGCGTCGAGGGCAGTTTCTTTCTTCGAGTTCTGGGTGTCGATTGCTTTGAACCAACAGCGGTGATTCGTCTTCTTTTCTTTTGCTTCCCCCCTTCTGGCGAGACGATTGTCTTGCCCGACGCAGCTGGAGAACGTAGCGAAACATGGATACAGGACTCATCGATTTCGCCCTCTTCCAAATCCTCGTTGGCTGATTTCAGATCCTGATGATCCAGTGAAAGTGGCACAAAGGATTCCAAGTCTTCAAGACACGGCGGCTCACTCAAATCAGACGATTCGGGTGAGTCTGGGGTAAGATCTGGAATATGATCCGCAATCTCGGCCACGGCAGCTTCCACAGCAGTGTGACCCTCAGCAGTAGACTCTTCATCTTCTTTTTCTCTTGACTCAGAAGCCTCGTCTGCCTCATCAAGAGGCTTGTCCTCGACAGCTTTTGTCGCCGTGTGAAATTCCGTTTGGCAGCTTTCAACGGTATCAGTCATCTCCTCAACATTTTCGGAAGGCGTCAGCGCTCGGACTGATACAAAGGAGGCGTTGTTGTTGCTTGATTTCATCTCAATACTCTGCATTTGCTTTTCAACTACTTCTTGCTTGACACTCCCAGTCTCTGGATCTCCGCCTCCCTCCTCGCTCACTTCATCATCTGACAGAGAGACAATGGCGGGTGATTCAGAGCGAGTCGGAGGTAGTAATGCTGGGTCAGAAGACATGAGTGGTACATGCTGCGCAAGTTGTCTTGGCTGCGATGGAGGAGGAGCAGTCAACTCAGCAAATGGCGGAGCAATGGTAGGTGCGGCAGGCCGGGCAACGTAGCCCTGCTGTGTTGCAGAGCTTGAACCTAATTGATTCCACATGTTCACAGCTTCCATATTATTCTTCTCAGCGAGCGCAACGTCACAATTCATGACCTCAACACCAAGTTCCTGAACCATGTCCAAAAAGTCGACATGTTGGTTTGGCAAGGCGTGCTGCGTTATCATATGATGTCTTGCACCCTCGGCTGTCTTGAAGAAGATAACATCTTGGTGCTGGTGGCATTGGAAAACATACCATTTGCCTCCATAACCAAGAATGGCTTGTCTCCTTCGCATTTCCTGTTCTTGTTGCACATCCCAAAAGTCAACACAGAGACGGTGTCTGGCAGGGTTGTTGTGGCCCGGCCTTCTCGGCATCGCTTGAGACGGTTGACCCATCGGCCCGGCTGCCTGTCGTATTGCATCCGATGTATATGCTCTCTTCGGCATGGGCGCCTTCGGGTGTTCCATTTGATGTGTCCGCTTCAGCTGCAAAATTACGTCAGCCGAGGTGTTCAAAATCAGACTCGCAGGGAATGAAACTTACCGGGCGGTTTTGCTGAGTCGGTAGTGGCACAACTTGTGAGACTGCAGGCATGCTGTGCATTTGGTACGGTGGGATAGCGTGAGCACCTGATCCGCTGGCATTGACAGGGCCTTTCGGCAACTGGTGATGTGCTGACGGGAATGATGTTGCGAGGGCAGCAGATAATGGCAACTGCTGCGAGATGGGTCTCTGCGCACCACCATTACTGGGTCCCATTTCCCTTGGGGGCGAAGGAATACCATAGTGATTTGTTCCGGAGTGGCCTCTTGCCGCCATGCATTTATCGAACGGCTCTTGGAAATATGCCAGGCCGAGCGTTTCAAAAACACCAGCGGCAAATATCTTGAGAGCAACGTCAAGAGTGGTATTGCGAACAAAGGAGCTTTGTTGTGTTCTCATGCTTTCGTTCAAGCACTGCATCATGGTTCCCAGCCAGTCCTGATCCGACATGTTCCCAGTTCGACCTTGCGAGGCCAGGACCCTCTGCTGGAACATTTGGTTCGCATTTTGGTGAGCAGATTGCTGCTGCGGAGATTTGTAGGCTTTCAATGCCTCCAACACTTCACCGATGGAGTTTTCGAGTTTTGCGACAATCTCAATTCTCCTGTCGGGAGTTTGAGTTTGCGAGTTGCTTGGGTTTCGGCGATGGCCCGAGTGGTGTGATGGCCGTGGTGCAAGGTGGGACATTGGTGGACGGGTGTTGAATTGGTAAACGAGAAAAGATGATGCGGAGAGAGAGAAGATGGGAGTATTCGCAAATGATTTAACTGTAAAGAAACGCACAAACAAAGGAAAATCTGACTAGCAGAAAAAGAAAGCCAGTCGCTCACGAAGGGCAAGCAGCATTTCTAAATACTTCAAACCAGTCCTCTTCCATGATACGGTGAAAGCCTACCGCCAAACAAGTTCTGGCTTCAATAACAACCCACCCGGCCTCTGCATAGGCCGCACTCCATCTCGAATGGTAATACAAGATCCTGCTCCATGCAAGTCATGGAAGCGCTCATGGTCCTGCCAGGACAGGGGATAGTGCAGGGCGGTGCTGATTGGGCAACATACCCAGGAGGCTCACGGGCGTTAACATTGGTTATTCGTCCTGATTGGGGATCAGACCACGCCACGACGGTTAGCGGGCGGCAAGACCATGATTCGCCCAGCTGGGCTCTCCCCACATCGATGTTGCACGACAGCGCTTAGAGATCCGGTCTAATCCTTTGTGTAATGGTTCCTTCATTTCCGGCAAGCATCCGTTTCAAAACAAACTTGATTGGCTCAGGAGGATCCTATTGTTCTCGAAGACTATATTGCAGTACCGAGACTTGTCCCTTTCTGGACAGCTATAGTGATGCCGACCGTTTCACGATTGATTGTGACTAATGACGGCCTGTTAATGAGGGCTAACGCGGTGTCGTCGTAGGGGGCGACTCCACTGCGACAGTGGAATTTGGATCACCAGCCAAAAATAGGCATGTCAGTGTGGCTTTTCACACTAGTCGCGAACGTGATAATAACAAAGTGTCATATTTGGGTGGTTGATTAGCTGATGAGCTTAAATTCACGTTTCACAGAACCGCCCAAGCTAGTTACGAAAGTCTTTATATCCCACTCCAGATACAAAGGTCGCAAGCCATGGCAGATTTGTTGTGCCTTCTGCCAACTCCGTATAGAACTTGCCATGTGCTGCCCCATCAAGGTTGGGCGAACCGCCGTCAGGAGCTCGTTGATCGGCAAAATAAAATCTGCAAGCAATTGAAACGAGTTAGCCTTTGATAGATTGCTTATGCTTTTTTTCTCTTTTTTTTTTTCCTCTCAGGCAGCATTCAGCTGTGACGTACCTATAACCCTTGGGCGCGTAGGCTTCACTAGCGGATGCAATCAAGTGTGCGGAGGCAGTCTTTCCAATGCCCAAATCGACAAAGCGCGGAAGCGGCCCATCAGTAAGTCTATTTCCTGTATAGATGAAGGTCTTGGCCGCAGAGCTGGGCAGATTGCCAAATCCCGCTGCGGCTTGCTTCGCAGCCTCCAAGACACTTGCTGTATTGATCTGAAAGTCACGATTGAGATCCTCAACGGAGAGTGCCAAAGGGTCATCTGGTGGGGTAAAAGTCAATGCAGCAGCTGTCGTGCATTGGCGTCTTTGTTAGCGCACTTTTTTGATAAATATAGCAGGTCCCTCTACCACTACTGGGATGATTGGACCAAAGAGGCTCACCATTGTACACGACCACACTAGGCGCCTGCCCAAGGGTCTGGCGGACTTTCTCAAAAACTCCCGGAACAGAACTAGCATCCGCAAGATCGCTCTTGATATGCAAATCAATTGCATCTGCCGGCACTTGTTCTGCTTTCGGCTTCTCAGAACGTGACGTTGCAGCTACCTGGTATCCTTTGGCGGAGAACGCACGAGCTACTCCTTGCCCAATGTTGGAGCCACTGCCCAAGATGAGAAGGACTGGCTTTGCTGCAGACATTGCGTGAGTGTATCTTGCGTAATTGTGTAGAGTGTTGAAGGTTTCGAGTGTTGAGATGTGTAAATTGTCTACGGGATCTTGAGCTATTTCAACAACTCATGAGTCTGTGTTTCGCGATAAATGTTATTATGACGAGCCCTTATGGCGTATCTGATTAGCAATCTATTAGAATTCAAACTGTCGCCATCAATCACAACGTGGGGTAATGTTGCGCCGTGGTGCTAAGTGATGACAAACGCCTGGAGCAGATGGGCGGATTGGCTGTCTGATTGGTAAACAGCGTATTGCTCTCCACATTACGATTTGAGTGAGCACCGTGTCGGGGCCTTGTAGGGGCCGAGTCGCGACGAGAAGCTGTCGTAGAAATTGCAGACGTATTGGAGTTGGAGTCATTGATACCCCTTCAATTACCTAGTTCGTTAGATCTTTTAATTGCACGAGCCGTGGCTGATGTGCCCGTCGAATTTATCTCTGTTTTCAACCGCGACTAACTAGTTGTAATTGAAACTCGATGGAAACTACTCAGAGCGGCAGTTAGCATTGTATGGGTGACAACTAGCAATTTAAAGTGACTAAACTAATATGTACAGTATTAATTAAGTGATATGAGCGCTAACTTCTACGTCCAGACGCACTTTTAAGGGAGGTGATGAGCATTGTTTCAAAGCGCTCTCCGACCATAGGGTAGTTAATCGCTGTGTACCACCGTATCTCTCGGCAGCTAACGGCAAAAAATAGGGTTGTTCTATGTCCCAAAAAACGAGTAAATATAGGTGTTCAATTTCGAACTTACGAAGCTGAACACAGCGCTGTTGACTGTTGACGTTTATGTAGAGTGATGGGAAGCTGATGATGGACATAAACAGAACGCGCCCGTCCGACGTGCTCTCTCGACAGGGGCTTTGACTTTATTCCCACGGGAAATAAGAATTGGAACGGCTAGGTACAATTAATTGTAAAGCAGTTGAATTCAGTGCAGAAAGACGATTGTAGCAAGAGCTTGGGCGGCGATGTAGTGGTGGCGCAGCCCACCAATACTAGCGACCAAGCTTACCAACAAGAGTTGCCGTAAGCCGCCAGTTTTTCGACCTCGCAACTTGCTTGGATCAACTGCACAGCTACTTCCGATCGCCATGGAGACTCAGGATTCATTTCATCTGTATTCATTCTTCGCTTCGTCGTGCTGTCAGCGAATCATCATCGCGGCGCACCTGAAATCGATTCCGCTCACCTTCTCTTTCATTGACCTCGGCGCGGATCAACACCTCGACGATGACTACCGGAAAGGGCTGAATCCCAGCCGAAGCGTGCCAACTCTTGTTGTTACGCACAAGGACGGTAACAGGACAGTTATCCGGCAATCCGTTTCTATTCTCGAGTATTTCGAGGAACGGTTCCGGGAGCCGTTTCCGCTGCTGCCCCCGCCGAGCAACCCCGAGGAACGCGCGCTTGTCCGTGATTTCATGAACATTATTGTCACCGACGTGGCTCCGCCCACCAATTCGCGCATCACGGAACGTGTCAAGGCTATTCGCAAGGAGAGCGATGACCAGCGAGAATTTGCCAAAACATGCTTTACGGATGGATTCAATGCATACGAAGCTCTGCTCAGCGAAACGCGCGGTGAGACTGCATCGGACCGATTCACAGTGGGAGAGTCGGTGACGATGGCTGATGTTTGTTTGGTCCCAACTGTTGATCAAGCTTTCATGTATAAGCTGGACATTTCCTTTGTTCCAAGGGTCAAGAGGCTGTATGATAATCTCAAAGCTATGCCTGCCTTTCAGGCCGCAGATTGGAGGAAGCAGCCGGACACGCCTGAAAAGTATCGCACAGAGTAATAACGTTTAAGCACAACTTAGGGATAAACCCCGCACAAACCAGCTCTAGCACTACCTGTAATCGTGTTTGGCCGCGAATGACTTCGCCTCTTCATGACTCATTGAATAAATGTGACAAGTTGAACCCCTCGCAGTGCTTGCCCCTTCTGCCAGAGCACTCGGCAATACTAGCTGAGAGATTCAATGTCAATATTGTTCGCAACCGAAACAAATCGGCCGGGAAACCCGGACTTACTGAGCATCTTGCTCGGGCTGCATTTCAGCTGCTTGGCCATCACGATCTATTGGGCGACGAGCCGTCACACATCGAGCAGCCTCACCCTTATTCTTCATTTGAGACATGACGAGTGAATCGGAGCCTTTGAAGGGTATGATAATCAATTGCATACTGGTATTAGTGCGATGCTAGTCGGGTGCATTTATGCGTCCGCTTACCGGGTCAAGTTACTGGATAAAGGTATACAAGGCTCTCTGTGCACGCGAGCCCAGCCATGTAAACGCAGCTTGGGCAGTTTCACGCTTATCACCACCTGAAATCTACTTCGAGTATCAATAAAAAAGTTTTATTGTGATCATTACTGCAATTCTTTGAACCCGTTGTGTGATGATGACGTGGGATGGTGGCTGGCCGTGCGAACCGCCAGCGCGGGGCCGTTGCTTGCGGGTCTGCGGTTGCTTGAGTCCGGGGCGTCCAGGCGAGTCAAAAGGTACACACCTTAATTATTACTAGTTAGCGAATCGTTCTATGTTTGTTAAGTGCATGAATCTAAAAATCTGTGTGAAGTAGGGTGCTGAAGGTTGAAGCACCGCCATGTCTCTGTCGTGATTTCTGACCCATCAATCACGAGCATACGCGGCAGACCATCACCACGACTTTGGTGCGCTGGCAGGTGAAAGTTTTGAGAGCGCTATCTAATATACAAGTTGTTTGCTACAGGCAGGGGGCTACAGGTACTAAATCAATCTCGCAATGCCTGCCCCGTGCAACTCACTATATGGCGGTCCAGATATGTCCGAAGAGTGAAGCCCTGGCCACATTTCGGACATCTGTAGGTCGTAAAATTCCGATTCACTATTCCCATAAACTCTTCTACGGCGCTCGTGCTTCCGACTCCCAGCCGGCCTGCGGAGACGCCTGGCGAAGGAGGTGGCGAGGCCGTCTGCTGAGTGCTTGTGGATTCTTCCATCACTGCTTGCCTTGGAGATTGGTTGCGGGGCCTCCGAATCTCTTCTTGATCCAAGTTCATCAACTCTGCATGTGTACCCAACAGAGGGCCTTGTGACTCGTGTCGCCTCGCCACGTTTGCTTGCGCAGCAGGGGTGACAGCAGCAGCAGCGGCAGCGGCGGCAGCAGCAGCAGCGGCGGCGGCGGCGGCGGCAGTGAAGGTGGAGGACCGCGCCGGTACCCGCGGACGCGTCAGCCCAGGCGACACCGGTACTCCTTTGACACCAATCTTCTTCCTCACAGTATTTGGTGATCCGCGCAGCTTTAGCGTGACCATGCGCCGACGTGGTGTCTGGGGTTTCAAACCAGAATGCTGGCCCGAGACGCCATCTTGACTGTCGCTAACCACGACTGGGTTACTGCTCGTTCCGGCATGATCATTATTGTTGGGCTGCTCTGGGGTAGCTTCTCTGGTCGGAGATAGCCAAGATGGCGTCCAATTCCACCAGACACGATCAGAAACGACTTCAGCGCTAATCTCCGAGCATGTTAGCAGTTGGTAGTCGAGATTGATGGTAGAGACTCATACATTTTCAGCCTCCTTCAAGTTAGCCCTTGTCGACATGTCGCAGTTCATGGTCTCTGCAGAAGTTGCCACTTCTATTTCGGCGCCTCGAAGCTCGTGTGGTACGTTTGCGGGAGGCTCGTCGACGTGCATCGCTGGACTGTATCAGTACGCCCGAAAGAAGTACAGGT
Organism: Aphanocladium album; assembly: GCA_029218145.1. Taxonomy (NCBI): domain Eukaryota; kingdom Fungi; phylum Ascomycota; class Sordariomycetes; order Hypocreales; genus Aphanocladium; species Aphanocladium album. Next base: position 47,763 of record JARDXD010000193.1, read on the forward strand.
TACAATATGCCTACCATTTGTATCGTGACTTGCTGGATCTTCATTTTCAGTGACTGGCACATCTTCTGCACCATGGTTTCTGTCACTTCGTGCTGTAGTGTCTTCCACCCCAGGGGCTCCTCGATCATTGTCGGCCGCACGGAGTCGCTCAATCTCTTCGCGGGTATCCTTGATCTTGATACCAAAAAACCTCATTGCTTGGAAATGTAGTCTCTGCCGAGGAGATATTAAATGCTTCTCTTGATAGTGCTTTTTGGCATCTTCCATTGTCATTTTGAGGTCGGGGTGAATCGGGCAGCGGGCAATGTAGTAACAACCCTTATATGCGAAGATCGGTCGATCGTTGAATGAACTGCGGTACTGCGCTGCAGTTATTTCTCGATCACGTACATCGTTGATGTTTTGCAGCTGCACCAGGAGTCTTTTGCTGAGAGTCTCATTGTCGGTTTCTGGAATAGGTTCTACGCCTTGCTCTTGCTCAGGCATTAGATCTCTGTAAAGACCGGCTCTGGTCTGATTTCGGATTAGACTATCATTAAATGACTAGAACAAAGCAGTGAATGGCTTTACTTACATCCGTGTTGCCAGCCGAAGCGCCATTATTTACAGCATTGATAGGCTGACAGGGACCATGGTCAGCTGCAACATTGTTTTCTTGCGAGGTTTTTGTGCCTGCCGATGCTGAGAGACTTCCACTGCAAGTATCTGTCTCACAATCTACTCTCTGTTCAGCAGATGCTCGCCGAGACCCAGTTTCCCATGACTGAAATATCTGGTAGACCTCGCGTTGTTCTCTCACAAGTTTTCGGTATCGCCTGGCATTCTCGAATATCGTACGCATCAGACCGACAAGTTCTCCCTCACTGTCTGCGCTAGGATCTTCGCTGCAAGCATATATCCTGTGCATCTCCGCGGCGAGTCTGTCAATCTGCTCGCTGTCTTTTCTCTTCCTCTTCTCACGTTCCTCGATACCGCTGCGACATTCCTCGATTGCCCTGCGCAGGTCTTTCAAAACCTGTGCGTGTGGTTCAGTATCAAAAGGTGTAAGGGATATTCTGGATCGTGACATGATAACTGGCTATGGTGATACTCAGTCTTGTTCGAAACTCGGCTGGTCTCGCAAGGCGAGCAAGGATGTTCCAGAAAGCTAGGCACACATGAGCCTATTCGAAAACCGAGTGCAGACCTGCTTAGGGGCAGAAGATAGCTCACAAGAAAAACCTTTGAGGGAACCAAGCGTATTTATAGTCAAAGCGTGTGCCTCTGCCCAGTATGGCTGGCCGGGGCAGCCTGGACGGGGCCTCGTTGGGCCAGCAGTTCTCTCCCCACACACACTGGAAGACTCACCCCTGGAAGACCACACAACTCAATACCATACACTAACTAGTACGCATTACCTACTGTTCCTTTTTTTTCCTTTTTGTTTTTGGGGGTGGAGGGATTCTTCGGACAATGTGGATGAACCCCAATCTGCGTTTGTGCGGCGCACCTAGTCACTCTTGACGCTATCTCAATACGGCCGTCGTTCTTACACGACCACGTTTGTGAGCCTTGTTTCGCTTTCATCTGGCTATCACCGTCATACAAGCTGTTGTACCTAGTATATGAGACCTGTTGTCTCAGCTGATTTTAAACTAATAACATATCCCTGTTGAGCCAACTATGTGCCCTCCACGACTGTCAACGAGTGCCATCCGCAGTCTTAAGTACTTCATCTACCCACGTATTCCCCTCAAGGTTCATTTACCGGTGTACTTTACACCAAGCTACAGTTTTATTACAGTGGCTTCGGTCACGCCGTGTGTGTTAAACTACTGCTCGCCTTGCGCGGGTTTCAGAGTGCGCCGGTGTGGTATCTCTCTCAGTTCCCACCACACTTGGGATGAAAAAACAGCCTGGTCAGCCTTTCCGGCTCATTTCCCCGCTTCGGTTTTTTTTTTGGCGCGCTGCGTAATGTCTTCCGGGCGTAAGCCACCAAATGTAACCCTCTCACTATGCCGATGTCTCGACGCCTTCTTCAAAGCGCTGCCACGTAGGTAGGGCTAAGAGGAAAGGAAGTACAACTCAACAAGTTGCTTGTTGTATGCGACCCTACAGGAAGTATCGCTACCGCCATCATTTAATCTGATTTCTGCTGTGCCTTGCCGGTATGAACTGCGCTTCTGGAATGCATCACCCAGACTGCGCGCGTAAGGAACTGTGCAAGTAGTCACGCAAAAGGGGCGCATCCTTTTCCTGCACGGATGACTCGAGGCTTCTGTAAGGGGATTGGTTAGGTTGTGTAACGTGAGTGACATTTGCAGTGCAGAGACGCGGCCGCCAAAGATGGCCGGCTGAGCGACCAACCAGAACGGCCCCCACGCCTGCCTGCTGTCTCCTTTCTCGTGCATGAGGATTTGCCTGCAGGCTATGCCGGCTAAATTTAGCACAGTTGCCTAGGAAATGGAAATATATCCCAGCTGCAACGAAGAAAACGAGTTTTTTCTTGTTTCTTCTTCGTCACGCGCTGCTATCCTTTAGTGACCGTTGACGCATTGTCGCCCGGCAAGGCTGCGGTAGGAGTTGTTGCGCTGGTTCATTGATTAACTAAACTTCCACATACAAAAGTATGATGACAGGGTCCATAACTATCGTTTCACGCTATATCCTTGGCGGCCTCCTCGCAGAAGCCAGCGCCAGCCTCCACAGCCCGTAACCCACGCCCGTTGTAAGGAGCATCATGCTGCCGTGCAACGCCGAGGGGACCGGCCAAAGCTTGCTCGCAATCCTGCTCTTCGTTGATTTCGGTTTTGCCTCCTCATACGCTGCTTCGCCTTTGGCCTGCCGCTCCTTCATGTCGATGACGAGTCCGCGCAGCGGGTCGTCCTGCAAGAACCGTGCCACGCGACCGTCCAGATCCGACGTCCCGCCGTAGTAGCGAGCGTTGAGATAGCGGAATGCAACGGCATCAATGTCGTGCCAGTTTTCGAGAGCATGGGCAATGAGGAATCCGCCATCGTTCTTGGTCTTGTCCCATTGGTCAGCCAACATGCTGCTCTTGCACTTCATGCGCTCTTCAACTCGGACGACGGACAGAAAGGCGCCCAGCTCCTGCGAAATGTATCCGTCGTATGCATGCTTCCAAGCTAGGTTAGAAACGTCGGGGTTCTTGAGCCATAGCGGAGGGATGAAATATTGTATAGGCACGACCCGGCTCCAGCCCCAGTCAAGTACTGCCTTGATCTCCATTGTATTTTTGTCGACTAGGATGTTCTCTGGAACAAAGTCGCCGTGAGTCAGAGCAAATTGTAATGGTGAGATTTTTGGATCAAGCCAGAACGTGGCATGCTGGCGGAAGAGGTCGAGATGGTACAAGCTGCTGTCGATCATATCCGGATCGATGCTGTCAGTCCCTTTGAAGAAGGCATTGTAGGCCGTGCGCATCAGTGCCTCCGTGTAGTGTGATGCGGTCGGAAGGGATTCACTCTCGCCATAACATTGCTGCTGTATTTGACGAGGGTCAAGGCCTTCCAGTTCTTGCACGTTAATGTCCTTTGTTGTAATGTCATTAGAGACACGGAGCTCGTTGGCACCCGCGCGATAGAGCCTGCCAAACGACGGAAACGTGAGCCGCCTAAGCTGAAGGATGATTCTCGCCAGCGAGGTGTATAGTTGTTTCTTCTTTTCTTTGTCCAGAAACTGGATGTTGATGGAGCTGAGCTTGGTGCCGTCGGCATAGTCCAGGATTAGATACCGAGAGAGGGGGCTGTCTCCGCCGTCAAGGTTGTACGCTCTGAGAGTCGGTATGGGAATATCTGTATGTGCATCCAAGAACCTAAGAGTCGTTAGAACAAGTGATGGCATTGCACGTCCTTGAGATATTGCTCACTTCAACGTCGTCACTTCTGACGCCAGCTTGGACCGACCGCCGTGGGTGAGGCACGGGCGGATGGGTATCCGAACCGTCCATTGCTCGCCTGTCGTCGCAAACTCGACAAAGTAGCAAATGTTGTACCTCCCGTGGATTGTCGGCTGGAAGAAGGCGCATGGCTTCTTGGCTGGGTGCTGTGATGTGGCTAGCCGCAAAACATCCCGGTCGTTAATGCTGGCTATAAACCGATCACGCTCCGCCTCGATGCGCTGCGCGACAGCGGTGTCATTGAACTGCTGCGGCGGCGGCATTATGTAGAGAACAATGTTTAGTTGAAAAAAGGCGACAAAAATTCGTTACCGTTCGTGAATCAGTCCTTCAATCGGCCTCTTCGGCCACGCCGAGCTTCCGATTGCTAGCTCGTCGCGCTCCTCGGATACCCGCGCTCGCTCGTAGAAGAGCTGCTGAGATGATCTCGATATAGCAGAATCTGCCTCAGTATCAAACTGCCTTGTTACGATAACGCAGGAGCCATTGCTAATGGGACTTTCGATGCCGGGAGAAGACAAGTATGACACCAGATCTCGGGCGGTGGAGTGGGAGAGCTCCCTAGTTGCTAGCTATAGTGGAGCTAGCGCGCTGTCACCGACCACGCGGCGATTTTAGCCTCGGCAGGTGGCCGCCATGCGCATTTTGGTAGAGCGATCTCCGCCCTGCGCGTTATTATTAGCACTGCTTGGCCGGGTTGAAGTGTTCAAGGGCCAATGCCTGCATGACACAGCATGGAAGTTATTTGCGGATGAAGCTGGCACAGTAATTCGTCGCTTCGGCATGCAGGTAGATATAAACAGCTCTTGTTATTTGACCTCAAGTACAATGTGTATATATCTTTCGGCGTTGATTTCGCCCTCGAAACAAGTTCCGGTAAATAACTTGAAACAGAAAATATAGGAAACATGAAGAAAGTCAAAACAAAAGCCAAAGTTGCATATATGATAAGTGAGTCGTAATAATCATGGTGGTCGCAATAAATGCAACTGACAGGGTCACCCTCTTTGGGCTCGAAAAATGTGGAAAAAAGAACAAGGAAAAAACAGATAAATACCATCTTTCATGCATAAACCAACGCCGTTTCAGGATCAAAAAACGTGTAGAGGGGTGTGTGTGTAATATATGTGTGCGCATGTAGTCGTCGTCGATTAGTCGTATGTGTTGTGATGCATAACGAAAAGCAAATCCGCAAGATTATAAAAAACAAAAACGTCTAGAGTGCTTTTCTCTCCAAATGCTTTCGGCATGTTTGCGAAATTAATCCGACTCCTAAACTCGGCTAATCTGGCTCGTGCTCGCGCGGCTGCGCTCATCCTCTTCAATGACGTCGCTCAGTCGCGTGGGGTGGTGGTGTCGTTGTACCGTCTCCCAGCCTGGCGCGCCGTAGCCCTCGCCTGTGTAGTCCTGTGGGTTGGAGTAAGCGCCTGTCCACTGACCGTTGTTGTTATTGCCGCCTCCGGGGTGGGAGGCCGGCGGCTCATGGCCGCCGCTGGGCGGATTGGTAGTTGCGGGGGTCTCGTACTCTTCTGCTTCCTGTTCCGAGCCCGAGTAGGTAGATGGTGGCGCCATATAGGGAATCTTCTTGCCGTGGACGTCGAGAATGGGTTCACCTTGCGCGTCCAGTACGTACTCGCTCTCGCGATAGTTGACCTCCTCTTGTGTTGGGGCGGGTGCGCCGCGGTGGGCGCTGCCGGAGCCTTCAGCCTGGGCATGGTGGCCGCCGCTGCTCCCAGGGGCAACAGTTGAGCGGTGCTCCGAGGGCGTGCGGCTGGCCTCGGTAGTCTGATATGTTGCCGGGTCTCTGGAGCTAGCTTGTCTGGCCGAGTGGCTCTGCGTCATGGGGACCACCTGAACGCCGCCAACAATGGTGGGGTGGCCAGACTGCAGAGAAAGCGTGCGATCACGCTCCTCTTGCTCGCGGCGACCAAGTTCCTCCCAAGCACGACGAGCTTCCTCTTTCGAAATGGCTAATTCTTTGCGCATCTCCGCCAGCTGCTTTTGAGTCTTGGAGACGCCGCGCTCGTGATCGACAGCATCGCGAATAGCATCTGATCGTTCCCGTCGTTCTTTTTCGAGGGCTTTTTCGAGAAGGGCGTTTACTTCATGCGCGCGTTCCAGCTCGGAGCGAGTTTCAAAAAACCATCTCTGAAACTTGCGCTCAGAACTGGCGCGAAGGCGTTGCAGCTCGACAACAGCGTGGAACAGATTGGCGCCAGCGGCAGATAAGTCTGTCACCTGACGCGCCAGCTGTTGGCTGAGAGGATCCCTATTCACATCGTCTTTGTTCTGTTCCAGTTTCCTGATCCAGTAGCTGGTTAGACCCTCCCAATGCGCGGAAAGCGTCTCCCATCGCTCAAAAGCATGAGGGAAGGAGTTGCGCGGCTTGGCTGACTCGTTTGTCGCGGGCGCGGGCTCTGCTGGTCGAGATTCTGATGCGCGCCGTTGTTGCGCAGCGGAGCCTTGAGAAAGATATGCCTGCGATGGCTGCTGTGGCTGGGGTGCACCGGCGGCGGCTGGTTGGGGCGCCTGCGCCGGCTGGGTATTGCTGGATATCCTTTGGTGAGTATGGGCTCGTTCTTGTGATGCTTGGGATTGGCGCTGAACAGCGGCATGGGCTGCTTGTTGCTGCGCAATATTCGCACTTTGCCGGTCAGCAACGCCAGCTGACTGTCGCTCTGAGTTTTGTCTGCGAATCTCTTCCAATTGGCGCGCCTCTTCTTCGGCGCGGGCCTGTTCGGCGCGCTGCTTCTCGGCAGCTTCACGTCTGGCTTCCCTCGCAGCTCGCTCCATCATGATCATGCGTGGTCCACGGATGCCAGAGGGTGAGCTGGTGGGTACAGGGACAGCGCTGGGTCGCGGGGGAGCTGCGCTGCTGGTTGGCGGGGGTTGCCCTCGGTGGCCCGCGGGAATGGCGCCGCCGCCAGCGGTCATTAGATCAGCCATATCGGCCGATTCCTCAATGATGTCCGGGGTGAAGGGATTAGGATGGCGCAAAGCTTCTTCAAGGGCGTAGAGGATAGCGCCGTGAGTGCGCTTTGAGACTCGTACAACTGCGTGAGCTTTTGAGGCTTCGCGACTGTGGGAAGAGTATGCAGGCGGCTGGCCGTCGGGGTCAGCCTGCGTCGTGGAAGCGTCGTCTACCTCGGTCAAGTTTTGCTGCGAGAGCTGACGGTATCGGCGAGCGGCGGATCGGCGACGTGCCGAGCTGTGGGAGGTTTCGATCGCCGAGACGGTAGAAGGCGGGCGATTCTCGCTCAGTGCAGATACAGCACTGGGAGCGCGATCAATTGATGCGGCAGCAATGTGCGGTTGGCGTGTGGGGCGAGATGGCGACGGAGTCTGGAGCGGCGACGCTGGGTTTCGAGTTTGCGAGAGCGAAGAGAGCGAGGAGACGTTGTCGGACGGGTCTGACTGAATCTGCTGGCGTTGCTGGTGACGAGGCTGAGGACCGGTAGACGATTGGAAGTCGTCAGAGCCAGAACCACTCGGGCGAGGACTGCGCAAGTGTCCGGCGCCTCGTGGAGTGGGAATTGTGTACGAAGCACCACCGACTCAGGCGAGCCGGTGATGGGGGAAGTCGTAGCGTAGCCGCAAGGCGTTGTGCGCTGCTGCTGGGCGCGAGAAGGAGAAGAAGCTTGCGACGGCGGCGAGTCGCAAGCAACGGATGCGCAACTGCTTGCTGAGGCGTTATCAACGCCGATGAGGAGGTGCAACGAAGGTGGCTCTGCAGCAATGCAGAAAGTCGTCCGGAGAAGAGACGCTAGAATGCGGCAGCCAGGAACCTCGAGGTAGGACAGACAAAAAGGGAGCGAGACGGTAAAATTGGCGAGGTCACACAAAGTGGAAACGGCGCCCGTCTAGTGTGCTCTCTGTGTCGCAAGGGCAATTGCGGGATGGGGAAGAAGAGAGAGAGGAAGAAAAAAGATGGCGCGCTCCGTGGGCGAGACAAGGGCCTAGAGCGGTGGTGATGGATTGAGAGCGGCGGAGGACAATGGAATCGTCATGGGGGCCCTGGCGAGTAAGTAAGAGAGGCGGTGGCCGGGGGAAGAAGCGAGGAGAGAAGAGACTCGGGATTGCCAGGTAGCAGAGGCCCGTTCTGGCGGCCCTGGCAAATGACGAGAGAAGCAAGCAACGAAAAAAAAAAATGAAGGTGGCTAGGAAATCGGAAGACGGGAGTGGATGAAGCGAGGCGGCGGATGGAGCAAGTTAGCCCAACTGGTGGTGGTGAGCAAAAAATCGGGTGGCTGGTGTGTGGTGGTGCGCTGGCTGGTCACTCTGGTGCCATGGCGGCGCGGTGGTTTTTGTTAGGTGGCTTTGCCTTTTGCCAGCTGTCAGCGCCATGGGCCTGCGCCACAGCTGCTACTGCACCTTGGAAATTGCATGTAATGGGTTCAAACGGGGGAAGAAGGGAAAAGGAGTCGAAAGAAGGAAATATAGGAGAAGTAGAATGATGGCGGAATATTATCATGGCGAAATCTCAAAAAATTCTTCTCGTTTGCATTGATCGTTGAGCGTCTCGAGCCCGGCCCAACCACCACCATCTTCTCTCCGTTTGCCGTTTGCCCTCAGCAGAGGATCGACTCTGCTTCAACAGCACCACGGTTGAAAACCTACTAGTTAGTCCACCCAGCGGTGGCACCACTACGCAAACTAGAGAATGAGCATGCAGAATCTCCCGGATTGAGCTCTAAGCGACAGCTATTACTAGTCTGCGGATGCAGCAATGAGACACTTCACGCCTAGCAGACAGCACCGCAACAACTACTCAGTTTGTCGACAGTCACCACCAACCATGGCAAACAGCAAATACCTACCATACATTGCATCGCTGCCTTTTACCGTCTCGCTGTCCAATCTGTTACACCAACAGACGCCCCAAGGACGTGCGCGCGCCTCCTCCAGGTGCCGTGCGCGCTATGGACGCCCAACTGCCCAACCCGACAAGACAAACCCGGTGCTTCGACACTGCCAGAGGCACAGGAAGCACCGTGCCCAAGCTTGCGCCCGTCTTCGATGCTTCCCGAGCCCGCAAACCCGGTTCGTGGTCTCTCGGGATCATTGTCAGGCCCTACGAATTGACTGTCTCGCTCGGCCCCAAAGTGGTGGGGACTGCTGGGACCTCCATCCGCAACTGGTCACAGCTCAATTCTCAGTCCCGGCTCTAGCATAGAATAAGGGAAATTGGTCCAAGAAAACGGGAGATCGAATCGAGATTGGTGCACTTGGATCAACTGCTTCGATTTCCTCAACACTCACCCTGGTGATTGTGCTGCCTCCTGGCCTGGGACTGCCAAAGCCACCATGCCCAAATCTGACAAAGGATGGCACAGGGAGCTGCTGTATGACGAGACTGGCATTATCCCTTTCTGGCACGGTTTGCGACGTCGAAGCCACATGGTTAATGCAACACTTCTGGAAACACTCAATTTGACTCGCGTGTCCCTTCGGCGGTCCCTTTCCAGTATCACTTCTCGACTCTTCCGTGCGTTGCTCTTGGCTGAACCCTTCCCCCCAGTGTGCAATCTGAGGCACCACGCCTATGCCGGGATAGGAAACGCACTAGCTTCGGGACCAGTGGGCGGCAGATCAGGAACGGGTGACGGTCGTGGGTCAAAAAGGCCCAGTGGCGCCGCCCAACCAAGGGCGGCCCTCGGCTGATGGGGAGGCTAGCGCTGCCCGACCAGCGCTGTTGCGCGATGGGCTACTGCGGTCATGTCAACGCGATATTCATGCTCAAGCTTTTCCGAGATGTATGGCTGACACCTTGCCGGTGGTACGCATGGCTTCTGCGTCGGTCTTCTTCGCACGTGAGTGTCTTTTTGTAGCCATTCCCATGCTTGCGCGTTGTCGATAGTGCCGTGGTTTACCCGCGCAGGCTTTCGGCATCGTGATTCATTGCTCTGGCATAGTGATGATAAGACCGGCACATTCGGCGCGAAATGTGCGCAAGAGGACGCTCGCACTTCAGATCTGACAAAGAAGTACAAGTGATAAAGGGAAAGGCATTAGCACAGGTGATGCGTCACTGGGCCTAGCTTAGTGTACCCTTATGCGGCAGGCTTGTCTGCTAAATTCGGGTATCATATTCTGCATCCCGTAAAGACCGGTATCAAATATTCCTTTTGGTAGAATTTGCTCACCGCTCTACAGGAACTGTGGCATCTTCAAGCTGTAGGTCGACCTCGGCCCTTGCAGGTGGTTTGCCCTCTCTGTACGGAGTAATTTCCCGGGCTCCTCGACCCTTGCATATGGAGAGACCCCAACTCCACAAAAGCACCAGAGGCGGGCGTGTCGATATGAGAAAACTGATGAGGCATCAGTTTTCTGTTGGTGAACCAGATTGAGCAATTAGACATGGCTGCAGCTCAATGCAGGGCCAATAGACCGCAGCGACAGTCTTGAGATCTACAACTCAAGACAAGTTTTCGACATCCAAAAATAAGTAAACAAACAAACAGGAAACGCAAAATAGACTCTTGTCCTTTTGCAACAATTAAAGAATCGCGATCACATTTGATAGTCAACAGGTTGCCAGACGCAGAGATCGATGTTGTGCAGTTGGGTATCAGGCAAGAATGCCCATTTCGAAGTGACGCGTTCCGCCAACATGCTCGCGCAGCTGCAAGTTCAAGAGATGGTGGCATGGCAATGGAGCGGGAACACGGGTGGGCAAACCATGGACTCATCGAGGTCTTTTCTAGCCGGGTGCCGACTGATCTAGGTGGGCAAAAAACAAAAGCCCCTCATGATTCGTCACCACCGATCCGGCCAGGCGGCGACCGCGTCTTGCTCTCGGGACACCGCGTCCGAGTCGCGTTTGTGGGAATGATCTCCCCTCCCATACAGCGGAGGGAGCTATGGAGCTGGAGGTGGTATCTCGAGCTTCCTGCCTGTCTGACTGTGCCTTGCAGCGCGGGCAGGTGAGACATGCAGCAATTATCAGGGCCAAAACAACCCATCGGCATCTCGCGCGGGGCTCCCACCACACACACACACACATCTCCGTCGCGTCTGGTCCCCACGGTGTGGCGCGGAAAATAGCATGCCTCTGGTGAGGGGTCACCGGCTTGGATAGGGCACGACATGAGGAGCGGCATTGTGAATGCAAACGTGCCGTGATGGTGATGGTGGTGGCGTGTCGATTCGACTTGGAGAAGTGCGGGCATTGTCCAGCGCCATCAGCACGGCCCCCAAATACCAGACGAAATAGATCCCATTCAACATCTTTGATAAACAAGCGTTCACTTTGGCGCAATTTTGAGTAAAATTCACGTATTAGCATATCTGACGCGGATGTTACCGCCGAGTTTAGCAATTCGCCCAAGCAGATCATCGAATAGAGAATAGAGAATAGAATGTTGGAGGAAATTTTTGACCGTCTCTTAATCGACGACAGCTTTTTACACCGTGCGCCATCTCGCTTCTCCAAGAAGGGGATACATCACGATGGGCGCATGCCAGCAACGGCGGAGGAGCACCCGATTTTCATACTCGCTGTCCATACGGAGTGAAGCAGCCACCACGATGATGGTGCGTTGCATTGGGGAGATGCGCCAAGGTACAAGCCTTGATCGCTCAAACTAGACCTGCACCGAGTCCCTTGATCATCATAAGTCACACTATACAGCAACCTAGTGCTTGAACTTGCACCGTGTCAAGTGTCGAACTACGGCTTAGTGTCTCCTTCGACCCTCCATTACTCTCTCTCCACTGTGACGGTGGCAGCACAAGCACGCCTCTTGGGACTGGTCAATCAACTGATGATGTACTGCAGAGTGATAGATGGCGGTGGTTGCCCTGGTTTCTACAGTGCTGGAATGGCAAATCGGGAAGCATGTGGCTGCGGGCTTCCCCCGCCGCGTCTCGGGGATTGAATCTACGACGGGAAATAACAGAAAAGAATCGAGACAGGTTTACCGCGACTGAATATGCGGGGAAGGGAAGCATCTAGATGTAGCATGTCGAGGAATGCCGAAACCAGCGTTAGCAGTGTTCTGTGAACCAACGTCTCCGTAGATGCGCAGAATGAGCATCGAGCAACAAAACGTACCTGGGGGGGAAAAGAGGTGAACCAAGCTCCAGCAGCCCTCTAGACAGGATAATCGGAATCGAATTTTGGCCCCCGCGTTCCGTCCAAAGCCCGAGAGCTCCAAACGGGGTACGCAGGAAACAAGACCAAGTTGCGCATCGCACTCAAGTACTGTGTACAATCTCTGTGACGGCTTCCCAAAGAGACACCAGGTCTAGACTCATCTTCCAGCCCCAGCCCGCCCCCCGGAGGGAGGAGCCGAGGAGTATCCATGAGACAGCCGTGGGCTCTGCTATTTCTGATGCCAGCCACGAGCGTCGAGTGACGCCGAACCCTCACGGGTCGACCCGTCCACCCGCATGAAGCGAGCGACTGCGGTAATAATCGAGAGTACTCCGAATTTCTCGCATGCCAATAATAGAAGTGAGATTTTGGCGGTGAAGCCAAGATCTCTGTTTGGAAACATGGAAGCGCAACATTGTCTAGAGGAAGCCGAGAGCTTGGTTGAAGAGAAGAGAAAAGAGGGTAAAAAGCGAGGCTGTTGAAATTTTGATATTGGAGTCACGAATTTGGTGGGGCACAGATTATGTGCCGCCTGACAGGCGAGGCAGCCATTTGCCCGATTGGCCTACCCTAGAGCGGTGATGTAGATGTTTTCTATATTTAATACGCTTCCATGAATCCGTTATAGTGTCGGATTTGCAGAGGCAATTCAGGTAGTTGATCAAGCTGCTCGATTCTGTAGCCACCGGAAGCCCTGGCGCAGTCTGCCATGGCAGGCGCAGCTACCCGTCCCGAAATTGACGCCATCACGGGAACGTCACCGCCACAACTGATGCCTGACGAATGACTGTTTTCTATATAATAAATAGCTGGCCTTCTGCCTTCTTTAATAGACCAAGAATCGATAAGAGACAGAAGGAATAATAGCACAGTTTGTAGTGGCATTGATGCGCTCTGCCCCTGCACCGTGCATGTCCTTCGAACCTGGTTGGGATACAAATTATCCCAACATATAGTGGCTTGAATTTATACTTACTTTATTTATGTGTATAGCACGGCTTCTTAGAAAGTTTGGGGCGCGCAAGGTACTAGCTGGTCAAAATGTTTGTCCCGCTACTTGGATCCGAGCAAGTTACGGTCATACGCAAGGGATCACACTCGGACAAAAGTGACCGCATTGCACAAAGGCCAAGAATATGAAAAAGCACAGCACCATCAGGGCAATGGAATAGAGTCGGATCGCGTATTAAAAAGAAAAATTTTCAATTTAGTCGTGACTTGTCGAGCAATCCACAGTTGCCTGTGCACCACTACAGCTGTTCGTTTGCACTGTCAGTACTCGATCGACACACACCTCCAACACACCGCTGGCTATCGATCCAAAACACCATCAAAAGAAAACAATATCAACCATGGATAAAAATTCCGCATCGACCCCGAACTGCGGCGCGCGATATGCAACGCAGCCGTGCCCCAGAGCTGCAAGCGCTTTGTTGCCACTGCATGGCTAGCAGGGTGCAGCTGCTTCCACAGTAGTTTTGCATATGCGAAGCCAACGCTGGTTTTCGCGCAAAAAGAAACGACTAGAGTAGACCGACCAGTTCATCGCTCGCGTAGTCTCTGGTTCTTTTGACAAGCTGCTGATGCACTACAGCACGGGACGGCGGACCCTGCGCTCCAGATCCCACCGCAACGCTGCCCAACCCAACAGCGTGCTGTAGCAGATTGGTCATGATGGCTGGCCAACAACTCAACAAATTCCATACGCCAAGTCCAGACGCAAGCACCAAGCAATGTTTTGCTCAGTCCAATCTGGGAAACATCATACCGGAGAATAATAAAAAGCCAGAGGAGAATATCCTGTCGGGCGTCATCGAGCTGTGGCGAAACATGGGTCACAGTGCTAGAACGCCTGCTGATAGGGATTGGGGCCGCATCTGGAAAGAGAAAAAATGGGCGACCACTACGGACCAGCTTCTCCAGAAAAATCTAAGATATGGAGGCTTCTGGATTTTCGCCGGTTACCCAATCGAGAGTAAGACACTGTGTGGCCCACAGCACCAGCGCAGGACATGCACCACACAAACCATGCTGGCCCAAGATTTGGGAGGAGCAGCGCATAGTCAGACAAAAGATGTACTCACCAGATGCCATGCTACCACTGAAAAGCCTGGAGTTGGTCAGATTCCACCGAGAAGTGACGCCAGCTCAGGGCTGATCGCGAAGCGTTGTGGCTGCTGCTTCTATGTATGGCATGCTTGAATGTGCTGGGATTTTTGGGCAGATTCCCATGACAGTGCAACTTTCCACAACTTGCCATTCATATTGGGAAATGGTGACAAAGCCCGACTAGTCGTTTTGAAGCAAGAGAAGCGAGTGATTCATACACCATTGCATCTTTGGCGAGTCAGGATGCCTTTCTGTTGCGTGACGCCTTTACGAAACTGTATCGCCAGCCTTTGAAACTCACCAAAACGGATATATATGTATCCTGATTCGTGCTTTTTCCATCTGCAACTGCAGCTACTGAGCTCACCCTCCATTTCGATGGCACCACGGACCTCTTGGGCCGTTTGGTAATCCCCTTGACATGGGATGCAGGCGCGGGACGACAGCCTCGAGGGATCCGTAGGCTAATAAGCAGGGGCAGAGAAAGCAACCGGTGAGGCAGACAAAGGAAACAGACACCAGCTGTGCGCAGTCTAGGTACTGGATGCATCTTGCGATCGGACAATGCAATGGAGCCCAGATGCAGGTGCAGCGCAAAACTTTTGACGCCTACGCGAGTCCAGGAAAAACTCAGGAAGAGCTGGCAGCAAGACGCAACACTGTCTTCGCAGCATCATCAGCAAGCTCTTGATGTGAATGGTTCCAGGGTCAAGAAGAATGAATAAGAAGAGAGTCTGGGCATACCACAATCCATGACAATCTGCCCACACACGCTCTCTCAGTACTCTGTGAGACCCAGGCCGCCACGCCACTTTACCAGTACCATGGCTAGCCCGTCAAGAGATCCCGTGTCTGACATTGTCTGGCGTGGGTCTGGCGTGCGTTCTCGTGAACAGGCGGGATGATCTGTCACTTTCTACCCTGTCAAGCATCTTGGCTTCTAAGCGCTTGCATGCTTTCTTTTCGCCACAGCTTGGAGAAAAAAGACGAAACAATGTTGTAGCAAAGTGTGTGTGTGTGGCCCAATGGTTTGGGTAGGTTTGGCTACCATTGAGAACTCCACAGTCAGACTTCGCGGCCCGAATCTGTAGGAAAAGATATCCCATTTTTCTGTCTCTTTCTCATACTAACTAGCTCGCTCTTAGTTTTTAGCGTTTTGGGCGCATTTCACCAATGGCGCACACAATAGGGACGATTGAGGACGAACAACAGCCGACCCCTCCCTTGCATCGAACAAAGCTATTTACAAATACCACAACAACGTTGGTCCTTGTCCACCAGTAAAAGATGTTATAGACTGCTACGAAAAAAAAAAGGGAAACACCGTCGACAGATTAAAAAAAGAGCACATAACATTGCTCTGCACTGCAGGTTTAAACTCTGTCCCGCGTCGCGGGCGCGTCGCGCTCCTTTCCTCTTCGCCCTGCAGATGGAAGTGGTCCCCGCACTCCGTTTGTATACTTGCTTTTTTTGCTCATTATTCGCATTGCATTTGCTTTTTTTGTTTCTCGTCTCCTCACAGTCCCGACAATGCGGCACGATGTTACAGCGGGGTTTCCCAGTAGTTATTCTTTTCCACCTCGTTTTAATCTCTTTTTCTTTATGCGTTGCGGGCATGCCCACTCTTTTTTCTTGCTCTCTTTTTTTCTTTTTTGTGGTTTTTTTTCCACCCAAGCATGGCGTCGTTGTCCCTTCAGATCTGCCCATGCAGCCAGAGGGGCCTCCCCCCATGAATCGTGCCGAGTCCAAATCGGCCATCCCTACTGGCGATGAACGGGTTTAGAGAGGTGGACTAAAAAGAAAAAAAAGGCGCGATCAGCGTACAATGATAAGGGAGAAATCAGAATACAACCCTTCAGCGTCGTTTCTTTGATCCTTTTCAAGTCCACTCTCATCCAGATGTCAACCGGAGCTAAACTCCTACGCGGACACTCGTCTTGTTTGCTGGATAAAGCCGAATAGTACCTAGTAAACCTAAAGCACCCTGGGCTTGCAGAGAGTTGCGGGCCGCATCCAGGCACACGAGTTCTGAGGCCAGATGTACGGCGGCCAGCCACACACTCTTGCCATGCTGAGCCATGCGTAGTCTAACGATGTCATCTGCTTCTCTTTTCTGAGCCCGCGTCATTGTTGCTTCATATGTAGTCTATTCGGTCATGGCCATTGCAAGTATGCAGTTCCTTGTTCATCATGGCAGATGACGCCTGTTTTTTTTGCGTGACAGCGGTGGCGTCGGAAAGCCACCGGGCTGGGCGGAATGCCAGTCGTTTGGGCGTTCTCAGCTCACTTTCTAATCGATCGACTCTGCATACACTACTTCCCGCTTGAGCGCCTTGCAGTGACCGAGTGCGCCACACCACTTACAAGACAAACCTCCCCGCCCATGTTGCAACATCGCTTTAGACCTGGTCCCATTCTGGCCCAGCGTCTCCCCATGGGAAGCTTGCGTAAAGCCCGCAGCGCTCTCTTTCCCTACCTACTGACCCGTGGATGTGGGCTCTGTTGCCTCCCGGGTCGACGCAGGAATGTAAATTGTCTCTTCCCAAGGGGGTGGGAATGCGATGGGCAACCGCACGCCTCCTCCCCACACCCTCCCGTGGTGCAGTATGTGCCCCACGGCCCAGTGTCTTACACCAAGTCTACTCTTGAGCTCTTGTTTTCCTCGATCTTCGATCTGGTGGTTGTGGGATTCCCGCAGCACCTTGTTTTTTTCTTGTTATATCATGACCCTCTGATCCATATCATCCTCTTCCTTCTCTTACACCAAAACTCCTTTCGGAATTTTTCATACCGCTGGCACCTTTTCGTCTTCTGCACTATGATAGTTCACTTTCAGCTTCGAATCATCGGATACATCTAACACGACACTAAGAAATACAACAAACCTATCAAGAAAAACCTTGCTCCAGCTGAGCAAGTATAACCAGAATGCAAGCCATGGACTGCCATAGTAAACTGGCCGAGATCAAGCTCGTATCGAAATACTACCCAGTGGGCAACTACTCCTACCCCAGAAAAGAAGACGGCTCTGCCCCCGTGAGCCCGACAAGTCCAACCATCAGCCGCCGGGACCGAGGCTCAATAGGCTCCGAGGGCTCGACGCCCGGCCTCATCGACGACAGAACCGACTCCGAGGTCTCGCAGGAGGACGACTACCAGTACCACGCCCACGCCACCGAGCTGTGGAACAGCTTCTGGCAGCCCGGAGGTGAATGGCGCCTGGAGGAGGATACGCAAGTCGACCTGCCCCTCCCCGCCAAGGAAAGCTACCCGGCCCTGATCCCTTCTCCCCAGCACAAGAGAAAGCCATCGCTCAAGCCTGTCGAGACCAAGAACCCGTCGTGGCCGCTTCCCAAGGCGCGCAAGCCGGCTGCCACATACTCTGCCTTTCCCAGCATTCGCCGTCAGCCTTCGCGGTCCAGCCTGGTGCCCACGCCCCTTTCTCCCAGATCACCCGTCACCAACAACTTTGCCGGTCTCTGCCTTCCTCCTCCTCCCCGGCCTGAGCGCCCCGATGCTCTCCTCACCCCGTGCCTCGAGCAGCCGCCCATGGCCCCGGCTGCGCTGGCCACCTCTGCACCCGTGAAGCAGCCGTCTCGCGCGGAGAACCGTCCCAAGACGTCTTTGGACAGCAGAATCAGCCGCGACATTGCCAACATCTTTGGCATCCTCGGCGCCGCCTCGCGCTCGTCCGAGGATCTGACCAAGGTCTCTTCATCCTCAAGCGCACGCACCCAAGAACAACCTGCACACCGGGCAGCACGCCACTACAAATCCACAACCTACCTCGGCGCCGCGCGCCAGCAGCAGCAGCTGCGTCAACGGCAACAAGTGTCCCAGCCGCCGCTGCCCGCAGAGCCGCACTCTGTGTTCGAGGACGACTCGGACTGCGAGGAGGAGTCGGCGGGCATCTCCTTCTTCCGGTTCCACAAGCGCTCCGGAAGCGACAAGAGCTACAAGGCTTCTTCTTCGGCCGCCGCCGCCGCCACTCAAGAGGCGGCGCTCACACGAAACCGCCGCAACCGCGCAGACACGATTCCTGTCCCCTCTACGACGAAGCCGCCTTCATCGGAGCGCGGACGCGGAGTAGATGTCTTTGGACGTATGCTCGGACGCCGCAGTCGATGAAGTAAGCGCAGTCGAAAAAATCATGTTTTTTAATGATTGGAAATTTTTTTAATGTACGACCATAACGACCAACCAAGAGGGATCAACAGCAACGATGACAACGACCAGCCTGCATCTGCGTTCTTTTTTATTTACGACATTCACTTTAACGACTTAGGTATTTTTTGCATTTTAAACGGCGCCACTTGCTTTTTTTCCTGTTTGGGTTACGCTGTACTGGGCAGCATTGTATCTTTATCATGGAGGAAAACCGACTTACACGATATATCGTGGATGACATCTCTTTTAAATGACTTGAGTTTTTCTTTACTGTTAATCTCACACTCATTGATACTATATTTCAATACGATTGTCCTCAAACATACTCTTTCTTCTAATATTTTGACTTGCGATTACGGGTTTCATCAGTGAAATTGGGCCTACGTAATGCGGGAAATGCTTCAGCGAGGGTGCGTGGTGGTGGCCAGCCCACCAACACCCCAACCACTACCGTATGCAATAGCTACAAACAAGAAAAACAATAACAATCGGCGGAACAGAGAGTCGTGTGTGTGTGTGTGTGCAACACATACATCAGCAGACAAAAAGTTGGGCGACCATCCATGATGCGCTCACTGCGAGCCAAGAATGACGGGCTGCATTCCAGTTCATGGTGGTCTCTACAACGACCGTTGGGTGGTGTGGGCATCTTGCAGAGGGGGGGTGTGGTGGTTGGGAGGGAAAAAATAGAGAGAGAGAGAGTAAACGCGGTCCCGCCTCAATGGAATCGAAGTGCCAATGCCATCATAATTGCGATCGAAAACTGTACGCGTTCTGTTGGAGTGCCATGCGCTCGTCGGTCCCTTTCGCATGTCCACCAGCAAGCAGCAGCCGAGAAGACCGCTTTCTCTGCGAAGCGAAGCCGCGTCTAATCTTTGATTACTTTCTTTTCTTTTCTAAATACGCTCGTCTGATTATGATTGATAGCTAGCTTCCGTCCATTATGGTTGTGCTGATTTATCATCTGTTTCTTTTAGCTTGTGATGGTGGCAGCGAACATGTGACATCACCTTCCAACTTCCTCTCTCTCCCGCGCAAGACATGCAGGTGGCCCAGAGTGCCATGCAACCGCATCATTGTTGGCAAGAAGGAGAAGCACAGCGGCGGCGGCGGAGAGAAGTTCATGAACGTAAACCCGCACCTTCGGGCAACTTTGCTCTTCTTCAGCTGTTCAAGGTTGAGGAAACGCCTCCTCCCAGACGAAACGTGGCTGCCGAAAGCTTCTCGGCGCATCCTCATGGCGTGGTATGTACCGTGTAAGTGGCCAGCTTGCCTTTGTCTCAGAAGTTTTTCCACGTCAGCCTAGTTCTCTATTTTTCAGCCAGAACTTCTTTGTGGTGCTCCCCCACCGGGTCGGGCTCTCCCTCACATACGTACATTCCAGTCGTCCTCGTGCACCACTCGGCTGGTCCCTCCTCCTTGCTTCGCTACCCTAAAGCTCTACTAGTTCATGTCCCGCGCAAAATCTAGGCTCGCTGTGGCGAAAGTTTCCGTCTAGCTTGCATGAGCCGTACCAAGAACAAGAGAACCTCGACGAAGCAATAGATATGGTCACAAAGTGTATCGAAGAACCGGTTGTAGAATTGGAGAACACAGCAATTATGATTCCGACAAAGTTTCTATCGCCGCGAAGGACGATAATCACTGCAGAACCCAGATTCCCCATCTCCGCCCAATAAAAACCCCATTTAAACTGAAAATACAAAGTCCACCAAACATGCAACACCTTTGCAAATACAATCTCCGCCTTAGAATGTGATGTATCCAAAAATATACCCCAAAAAATCCGAATAAAAAACTCCGTTCGACCCAAAAATGTCTCTACACATGCTAAATATGGGCTAGCCACCTGATTTTCCCATCATGACCACTTCTTTTCGCCTCAAACATGTACAATTTTCATTATGTCATGACAGTATTGTAGACATCATCGTCATCCTCGCCTTTGTGCAAAATCTAAAAGGCACGCAAGCCACACTCGTTGATCGTCGTCCCGTATGTACTTTTCGTCATCATCGTAGGAAAGCGTTTCATCGTCGAGCGGAATATGTTGTCTCGTATGTACATCGTCCGTACTCGTTTCAAGTCGTTTCGTTTCAAACTTAAAAATTGTTTTCAAGCCACCACTCACACCATGGCTTCAATAGTTCGTAGTCTTGGCTTCTCGGTGTAGCGCTGCATGCGACGAACACTAACGCGATGCTCGTCGCGGCCTGCGACCACACCGTAAAACCAGGTCGTCTCCTCGCGAGGATCACGGCCCACGCCTAGGCGGCCCTCGAGATCTTCACGCGACCGCACAGAGCGAAATGCGCTGTCCTGGGTGAGCTCGCGGGCGGAACATAGGCTCATGATGGCCGCAATCGACGTCACCGGGCGGGGCAACTCGAACAGAGAGCGGCCAGGAATTGCCACACACAAGCACCCCACGTATAGGATGAGGAATGCCACCAGCACGCCAAACACTGGCATGCTGGGATACATTCTGACCTGTCTGTCTTCTCTCGCGAGCGCCACAAAGAGCCCTCCACCAAGCACGGGGAGAGCCACAAAGGCCTGCGCCATGAAAGACAGCAGCGCAACCCGCCAGTGGCCGTTGCGCGCCGCCCTCCATGAGGACTGCAGGGGGAGGCATGCGGCGTAGTCGGCTAGAATAGACTTTGACGCGGTCGCGCCGTCCAGCTGGCCCATGTCCGCCCATGGTTGCAGCCGTCGGAAAGCCATATCAACTGGCTGGAAAAACATCCAAAAGAGCATGCCAATTACGGAGGGGAGGAACGAGTATAAAAAGTTTGCCCCGGAAAAGGCATCATTGCCCGGCCTGGCCGCCAAAAGGGGGCGAAAGCCGTTGTCGATGCGGGTTTGAGGCATGAATGATACAATCAGCAGAGCAACTAGAAGCAGTGTGCACACAATTGTGTAGATGATAAGAGGCAGAGCCTGGATGCACGTGGGGAGATAGCGATCGTACACACGACGCCAGTTTCCTGGCGCAGCAGTCGCCTCTGAGTCCATCGATACTTTTGGTGCGCTGTCTCGGCGCAGGCCTGCAACCATTTTGGCATCATTGCCTCTCGCGCCAACTGCGCCAATCGAGTACCAGATTCCGCCGGTAATCATGTCTCCAGATCGCCAGTATCCAAGCCTGTCGAACCATCGATCCCGAAGGTCCGTCTGGAAGTCGTCTCGTGAACCAGTCAGATTGTGGGGGTCGAAGCTAGGAATGGCATTGCTGCGGTTGAGAAGCGGCAGAAGATCTCCAATCGAACGAATGTCCCATGCGAAACCTGTCCACTTTCCAAACCAGAATACCATGACTATGGCCGTCGAGATCACCAGCAGACTGTACAGCGCGACGAGAATCCAGATGACGACGGGCACGGCAGCCCAAACCCATCTATCGGACTTGTAAATACATGTGAATGATGCGCTCAGAAGCGGAACTGTAAACAGTGCAAGCCACGTCGCAAAATCGAACAACATGATTTGCCAAGGCCCGACAAACTGGGGATGGAGCAGCGATTTGGGGTAGAGTTCGGCAAACATGGCCAAGTATCGTTCCTGAGGATCCTCGTCGGCTAGCTTGACGAAGGGAAGGACGCGCAGAGAAGTATTGACAATGCTCTGGGCGTAGATGAGAATACAGGCACCCAAAAGCTGGGGCAGAACGCGAAAGACAAAAAACTGCGCCGTGTATATACTTCCAGGGTACGGCGTCAACCCCTGGTGGTGAGAAGAATATTGTACACAAAATATTAACGCTGCCATCATGCACAAGCACAAGGTCATTAGAATCATCATGGAGAAGGGCCGTAAGATGGACGGCTTATATGTGAGAGGGGGATAAGTTCGTCCGTGAGGGTCGAGACTTTGTCGCATGTCTTCGGTAACTGCAACCCAATGAGTGCTAGAAGGATCCTTGACATCCCAAGCATCGCCGATGGGAATAGAAACCACAGGGGAATCATTCGCTGCGAGAGCTGTAGGAGCCAAGGGTGCTGGCGGCTCCCGGTGTGAAGACATTCGTCGCATCGGTGCGTCGTTTTGCGTGTAAGCCGCCTCTGGTACAGGGACCGGAAGGCGGCTGGACGGCGCCTCGCCAGCTGTCTTGGTGCGTCGCAGATGATCGAAATATGCTGAGGCAGACTGTGGCGAGTAGTGAGGTTGATCTTGGGAGCTTCTGGTGCGATCCCGCGTCAGGGCCGATAGGGCATATTGGATATAAGGCGTGTCATCGACACCCGGTGTCACCTTGCCAGCAGCGATGGCCAGTTCATCCTTGAGCCCCGCCATGGGCGCTGGCCCTGCCATGGCAGAAAGCATGGGGAGCTGCGTTTCGTCGAATCGCACTCGCGGAGAAGATCTTTCTGGCAGCGTCGAGCGGCGTGAGAGCAGACGTGTAAAGATGTGACTTCGATCGGGGCCGTACAGATCGGGAGACGATGTCAAAGGAGAGGGTGGCGGAATGTTGCGACGAGTCAAAGTTGGCTGCGGCGACAAGGAGTGAGGAGAGGGTGTATTGGGAGAGTTGAGATCTTGATCCGAGCGATTACGCATAGTCGAATCGGAGTCGCGGCCAAAGTCGCTCAAGTTGTCGTCTGGCACCTGCGACGACCACGGACCTATGAAGCAGCGACAATCAGCACCCAGCTTCAGCCACCTCGGAAGCACGACAAAAGGCTCAAGGTGAAGCCAAACAAGAGAGACGCTGCCACTGCAAAGTCAAGACTCGAGGTAAAAAAATTATATCACGTACGAGGAGCTGCGACGTAGTCAGCAGAGTTGTTAAAGATATTCATGGCGAAAGAGCAGCATTCCACTGCAGGCGCGCCTCCACTTGGACAGACAAGCCAATTATTGGCAAAGAATGAGGTACATGAAGAGTATGCATGATGTGGTCGTGCATGCAAAGCGGCCTGACTGGTCTATGAAAGATTTTTTTTTTTACACGAGGTTGGGCAGCCAGATTGGGAGAGCTTGTTCTTGCTTTCCGGCCTGGTGAGAAGGCTGGAAGGGTGAAGCCAGCCACCAGACGGCCCCACAACAGTGCCGGGGATCTGGGGCGGATCTGACAAGGGCCGAGATTGTTGCAGATAATAATAGGAACAAAACATGTACTCACGTTTGAAGCTGACTCGAGGCATACTGATACTGTAATTGAAGGGGAAGAAAGCATCGCGAAGGATGGAAACGAAAAAATTCTGCTTGTTGGGCGTTTGCTGTGTGACAGCTGCGAGGCGGTCAGGCTTTCGTCCGTTTGCCAGCTGGCAGGCCGAAGCGGTGACACGCGACGGCTGCGAATCCCAATTGGGCAAAAATGGGTGGCGGGTGGCAGCCGAGGCTTGGGCCTTGTCCCCTGTGGCTGGTGGCTGGGACTCTACAGCTCGACAGGGCTGTCCCTGGTCGATGAAGAAATAGACTCAGGAAAAAAAGTAAAAAGTTGGCAAAATTTTATTAATGTAGAGGCTGGTCCGTAAGATTATTCCTTTTCGTAGCTTTTGGAGCCCCTTTTTCGGTTGCTTGTGATTGAGTACTTGATCTGACTAGGTACGTACCTACGGCTAGATGGACACCTGCAGGTTGTCCGTATCCCAGATGCAGTGCTGCGGCGCTAGCTGAGCTTAATACTGGAGAAGCATTCGTAATTAATACAAAGTAACTAGGCATTTTTCAGTTTTTACTCTTATCTGGAAGAAATCTGCCAAAAATACCAATCTCGGAACATTACGTATTATCGCTGTTATTAATCTATAAAGCTGCCAAGCACAGACGTCAAGCAAGTATCTTGAATGAGACGAAACACGCTGGCACATGAGCCTGTCTCACAGTAGTATTCTATTAATGAGAAGAAGAAAAAAAGAACCAGCTCCTCGAGCACGCTCTCCACCAGCAGACTCACACGACGAGCGGCTACGGAACAAACCGATGCAGCTCAAACACACACTATCAAGTCTTTCTCGTTATACTCTTTGCTGGTGACGCGCCATTTATTCGAGGCAATCAGCTGCAGCTTGTGCTTGTTTCCGCCAAATCCGCAGAAGCAGCGCTCGTTGTCCGACGGCGCGCGAGCGCACTCACAGAACTTGGGCAGGTCGTGCTGTCGCCGTTCAATGTATATACAGTCGTGAGATGCCGGCTCATCGTCCGAGTCATCATCGTTGCTTCTGCTCTCTGTGTCATCATCGGGTCCGATTTGCGGCCAATTCAGCAGCGCTTCGCTCCAAGAAAACCCCTTTGTGTTGCTCGTAATGGCCACCAGGACGTCGTAGACATCCCCGAATCGAATGCCGCGGGTTGTTTCCGTAATCTCAAGCGCGTCTTCGCCCTCGCGGCGATACTTGATCTCATAGATGGGCGGATGATATATTTGCATGTTTCGCCAGCTGGCGCCAGCGCGCGCGTATGCCTCGTGTACGACGCGCCCCGGACCCGAGGTGGCCATGGGCAGATCGATCAGCGACCGCATCCTGGAAAAATGCTGACCGGTGAGCCACAGACCGATATTGAGCTGCATTTTTCCATCGTCAAAGATTCGTCCGAAATGCTCTCGCAGCAGAGGATTCATTTGACGGTTTTGATATTTCATCTTCGGAGACGAGGTGGGCATGCCGTCGAGAAATGGCTGCAGGACCTCTTGTGCCAACTTTTGCCATTGGCGGCAAACGCGCTGAAACTTTGAGAGTAAGACTCCTTCCGGTGTTTGAAGAAATATCAATCTGGTGAGATCCTCAATGGCGAAGACGCTGGTGCCCGCCACAGACGACTTGCAGCGGACGATGGGTGCTCTGCTGGCCTCTGCGGCCTTTCGACGCTCGGCTTTGTTGCTCGGCCGTTCCCGTGTTTGACCCATTTTCTCCGTGATTGGAAACGTTTTGATCGGTTATTTCTATGCAAAACAGAAGCTCATCTTTGCTGATTGCATGTTGATGAGCAACTATATAAGAGCTGACTTTTTACGCATGGCCCTTTTAGTGACTCATCGCGACGATACTCAGCCTCGTGGAGAGCCTTGCGTTAGTATTATCCGAACCATGACTCCAAACCACAAAATAATTTATTCAGTTACGAAAAAGAAATTTCTAGTGTTCTCTACTATTTTTATTTTTATTTTTTTATTTTTAGCTATTTTTAAGTGCTCCGATCATGTTCCGACAAGTCATCCTGGCCCAGCCTCGACAATGTCTCATGCTGGTCACCATTTCCCATTTTACCATTCCAGACTCACACGCGCCCGCAAGCAATACATGTACATCTCACCACACAATTTTTATACCTTAGTTCTCTAGTGGCCCTCGTAGACGGGGTTATTGCCAGGCAGCTTCTTCAGGCGGCTGGTCAAGCCAACGTCTTCCGTCGGAGGGGCTCTCTGCGGCTTCTGCACCGACGTCTTGCCGGCGCCATCGCGACCGACATAGAGACTGCAGCTGGGGTTATCGGTGCCCTTGGGTCCGGTGCAGGTCCTCATCGCGTTCTCCAGCCTGTCCTGATCCTCCCAACCTTGCACAAAGTCGCCGTGCAGGCCGAAGCCCGTGGTGTCGCCGTTGGCGTAGACCCAGCGGCGGAAGGCCTTGCCCTGCACCTGGCGGGTGTTGTAGAAGAACTCGTTGAAAACCGAAACAATGGCGACGGGGTGCGACTCGGGGCAGACGCCGCTGTTGTAGTCGCCAAACTCGCCAGGGAACGACATCTGCACGCTGTAAGCATTTGTCACCTTTTTGGGGGGGCATGGCTAGTCAGTACTTACGTGACTCTTGTGGTCGGGGGAGTCTAGATTCTTTCCATCCCAGCAAGACGGGAAGAAGACTTGTGCGCGCATTTCGTTGCAGAGCTTTTGAGGAAGCTCATCATAGTCCTGGCCGGGGTCGGTGCAGAGGTGGTTGATGGCGCGGTTTGTCTTATCGCTCGAGTTGAAGGTTCTGTTTTTGCCTTAGTATTATCAAAATTTGGTCTTGCGAAGCTTGGAACCGACCTTCTGGTTGTGTCGCCAGAGATCATACGCAAACCCTTTGGAGGCGCGATGGCACCGTGGGTACCGTCGCAGTTTCTGCGGCCGGGTCGATAATCACACGTTCTGTCAATGTAGTAGGCAGCCTGTGGCTCAGATTAGCATTCATATTATAAGACAGTTTTTTTTTCTCCCTCGAGTCTTACAATTCCCAGAAGCTTGATCAGCTCAAAGCTGCCGTCGTGGTGCTGATGGTACAGCTGCGGCTGCCAGTAGTTGCTCTTATCCAGAGCTTTGTCGCAGGTAGTTTTCTGAGCGCGTCGAGCATCTTCGTTACTCATAGACATGTGGTAGTCAGTACCTCCAACGATAGCATGAACATGGCTGCTCAGTTGGCCGGGCGAGATGATAGGGTCGGTACGCTGCACCGTCAAGGGTTTGCAGTGAACGATGAACAGGCCACCCTGGGCAGCAGTCAGGGCAGTAACAGAAGAAAGGGCAAGAAAAGACTTGAAGAACATTTTTCTAGGCAGTGAAGCTCTGGTGAAGAGCCTTGTAGGTGTGTGAGGAAAGTTACTCTTGGGGTGCCGTGAGCCTCCGTTTGCAGTGAACGTTTGGTCCAAACAACGATTAATGAACAGATTACAACGTCCCTTTGTCGGTCTATATATACTTCGTCCATCTTTGACAGGCAATTACTTTAGGCTTCTTGGTAACTCGCAGAAAGTAGCGCGCTACGAGAGCGTCTCAAGACACATACACTGCCGAGGCCATCCACCGCCCGCACTACGCCCGTGGGTATCGTCAGCTTCACTCGCGTAATTCATCCAGCTGACAGCCTCGCCTGAAGGGGATTATTGCCCGACTCCTTTGACAGGGGTATAAAGCACCAGGCTGTTGCCAACATGGCAGAGCCTCAAAACGCTTGGGTGCCGCAGCCTAACTCTCGTTGTGCAAACGGCTGCAGGGTCCCTTCGCCTACGCATCTTGCATGGCCTTGCGGCAATTGAATTTCCACTAGCAGCCGAATTTGAATTCTGCATAGCATGGTACCGCCTATCATGGCAGTGCAAGGTCGTACCGGACGTGCGGCTCAAGTCGCCTGCTCGCCCACACGTCATGATGCCGAGACAAGAGGCGACAAGGAAAATCAGTCCACTCTTTCCACTGAGCCGCATTAGTTCTTCTCTCGTTGAAAATATTATCAGCATGAACTCAATAAATTTGACCTCGCCCATTTGCATTGTCGTCCACGGGGCGTTCATCCGGTCGGTTTCCGAAGTTAAACTGGAAACAAGGCTTTGTTTCCCCACGCGACGGCCGCCTTGCCCCTGACAGCATGAGGCTGCGAGCCTCAAAGTTAAATCCGGCAAGGTCCATACCATGCTGCGATAATTATGCCTCTACAAGTTTGAGATAGCACTGCAAGTCTGGATGAGGACAAACCGCGGTACGCGGTCGTCGTACCCGACAGCCTCATACGACGTGCCCCGCCAGTCGGCGTCATCTGTAAGTTGTGCGACGCCATTCGCCAATTTGTCAAAATCAAGGCTTTGGAAGCTTGCTCTCGAACGACGGTGCGGGCGTTCATGAACCGCTGACGGCGTTCCAAGGCGGATCCTTCGCTTGTATCATCTGCCTAGTTTGGAGCGCCCGCAACCAAATTCAGAATAGTTGGCGGTATTCCCGTCATTCAATCAGGCAAAGCGCCAAAGCCAAGCCCCAAGCAATGCTACAAAGCCTCGTGGGAACGGGCGCATAATCCTTGTAGGCTTCGCCCTGTGGATAACTTTTCATGTTGGTCAGGCTGCTTATCAATGTTATAAAAGTTGCCCGTGAAAACGGTCCGGTGCTAACTGGTATCGTTCAACACTGAAGTTGACACCGGCGTTGCAGTACCTCGTGCAATCTCTTCTTCAAAATTTGCTCTGGGACTTTTGATTCCGTTCTTTATTGCAAGACAATATGTTTGCGAGATGACAGCCCAGTCTGTGGAGACAAAAGTCGGCTGCTGTCATGATACGAGTCCGTTGTGTGATTATGGAAGTTTTGTCAGATCGTTTACCAAGCCACATGGCGCTTTTCTTGATTGCGGATGATTGACTTGCATGAATAATGCAACCAAGTTTGTTCATAGATCCCGCCCTCCAATAATAGCGAAGCATCAAGTCGGCGAAATTCAGGTAAGTGGTGCGTAGACTGTCAGGGGGCTCGACAATTCGTGCACCGTCGCCGCAAGGCAAAGGGGGCCTGCCCCTACGCAAGATTGAGTTTTGCATGCTGCTTACAATTTCCTCATTGACTTAAAGATTTGTGGAAAGAGAAATGACGCTGGTAATTCCCATGGCATGACCGTGGCTGGCTATGAAACACTGTTTAGTCAACTGCTGTCACCAGACCCCCAGCTAGAGGCGCGGCGAGAATTTTTCCATCGTTGGCTTCTCTCTCAATAGTGTATTATTCCGCTGTGCAAAAGTACCTCGGCTAATATGGGACAGTCTCTACGCTGAAAATATCATTTCTCCACCCGCCTCTCTCGTACTCGTGAATGTTTTGCTGCGCGTCCTCGACCTCTTGCTCCCACAGCTTCACCAGGCTGCCGGGCGCGTACCGTCCTCTGAAGACTTCCTTTCCAGGTTTCACTCCAACGCGCGCAGAGACATTGGGATCGTCATAGTTCATCTTGAATCGTGCCGCCACTGCTTGGAAGAAGGTCCAGATGCTGTCTGGGTTGCAGACACGCGCGGCACGTAGTCGCTCACGCGCAAACACCAGCTCTCTGTTGAGGGACTTGACACCATCTCCAATGGCAGACGAAATGGTCATTTCCATTGCTTTCCGGATGATGGGACGAATTAATAGTTTGAAAAACCAAGCCAGGCAGGCGAATTTGGACTTGCGCAGCTTGTAGTCAAGATGGTGAATTTTCACCTTGGCGTTGCGCAGCACCACCAGCTCCTCAAGGCGGTTGCGGCCGATTTCCAACTCCACGTCGATGTCAATACCGCGCTTGTCAAGATGAAATCCAGCAAGGCCTTCATCCATGAAGCGGAGGATACCAGAATGCACACGCATCCAGTAGCCCAAGTCGTCCGCCGCGACGGAGAGACCCGCCAGCTTAATAGTGAGCAGATTCGTCATGGAAGATGATGTCCCAAACCTCTGCTTCGTAACATCCAACTCATTCTTTGTCATGAAATGAACGTTATATGGTAGGAAAGAGCTATGATTGACTGTTTCCCCGGGCTGCAGAATGAGGTTTTCCAGAAGTAGATCGACTTGAGGAGTCGCAACTTCCAAGCGCGGAATTGGAACATGTTGCACACCCTGCACAAGCAGAGGTAGGAAAATATTGGCAGCATCTGTAAAGAGGTCTGAGTTGCCCTTATGGTTCGCGGGGAACAGAATTTCGGCAAGCCTGAATGATGACGAGGCTAACTTTTGCACTGCTGGGTCATGGAAGGCTGTGTGCACCGCCGACCGTGTGGTGTTGAGTAGCTGGTACACGTCGTCCGCCAGCGAGGAGTCCTTGGTCAATTCCTTGGTCTTTGCCTTCATCTCGTCCTTTTTCTCTCCGAAATTCTCCAAAAATTCGGGATCGGACAGCATCTTCTGTGCCATGGTTATCAACTCTTGAGCGAGCTGCTGCACATTTTCTTTGTTCTCCTGATTCTTGTCGATAAATTTGCGGAAATTGTCGGCGACATCGTCCCATAGCCCTTTGTCGCCAAAAGACGAAATAAACGCCCAGAAATTTGTAGCTGCAGCCTTGGCCTGATCATTCAACTCGATATTCTCTT
This sequence comes from Aphanocladium album, assembly GCA_029218145.1. NCBI lineage: Eukaryota > Fungi > Ascomycota > Sordariomycetes > Hypocreales > Aphanocladium > Aphanocladium album. The sequence goes on from JARDXD010000193.1 coordinate 77,777, forward strand.
CCACCTCCTCGGCAGCTTTTCCTGCAGCGGAGAGATAGATGGTGGCGCAGCGCTGCAACAACTGCGCGAGATGTGAAACGGCCTCTGAGTAGTCCTTCTTTTTCCGAAGACCATTGACTGCGGCCTTCAATCGGTTAATCAAGACTTGCTGCGTTTCCTCCCCCATGTGATCTTTCAAGCTGGTATACATCTCTTCGGAAACCTGCGCCGCATCTCCCTTGACTTCATCCTTAACCTTGTTGGCTTTCTTCTTCAAATCCTTCTTTGTGAATTTCTCTTCCGCCTTTTTATCTGTGGATTTCAAGGCGGCCATGTCATCAGACCCTTCTGTGACGGAGTCGAGCTGTTTGCCCGCCTCTTGCGACACCTCACCAACGGCAAATGCGCCATCTCGGAGGACCTGAGTAGATATTGTGCCCAGGTCTGCCATCAAAACTCGAAAGTCGTTGTTGAGGAGCGCAAGAGAGAAGACGGTTCGCAGGGCCTCTGCTGCCGCCGAAACCTTGGCGTGGGCTTTGCCCTTGCTCAGAAGCGCGACTGCTCCATTCGTATCGACGTGGGCCCTGGCACTCGAGAGGAACCAGATGAAATCTTGAATCTGGTCTTCCGAATTCTTCTGGTCCAACAGCTCGATAAAGAGCTGCAGCCACTCTCTGACGGTGCGAACCAGCGCACGCCCGGAGCTGGACAGCCCATCGGTTTCTGACGGATTCAAGACTTGCGAAGAAAGAAGAGTTCTCAGATGGATTTTTGTCTGTTCTGTGGATGGCATGTACCCTTTGGACATGGCGCGAAGCATCTGGTAGCTGTGCAGCTTCTCGTGGAGCCGCGCTTGGCGGCTGGTGTCGTCATTGTAACGGGGCAGTAGTGGTTGGCGTTCGTCCTCGTCGCCATCGTTGCCAAAACAAGAAAACATCGTAGCTTATGAATATCTTGCTCCTGAAGATGTATATAGTGATTCGCAAAACTGCGACATCAATTTTGTTGTGTAGCTGACGTCCTTTTAAGTTGAAACAGCAAGGTTGTGGTGAGGACAGAGTGACGTAGTTGATTACCGAGTACAGTTAGCAACCGCCTGGGGAGCGCTACTAACGTGAAGTTAACGCGTAACGGCTGCGGAAACGGGAGGCTCTGTTCCTGTTTTTCTTTTGACTGCATGCCTATCATTTTCAAAACGATCTCTGCCTTGATTTTTGTTGTGTTTAGACTTTGACCAAACATTGCTGCAGGGTAGCAGGAGAATGCTCGAACACAAGTTCAACAGAATCAGTCGTTTAGGAGAAAACGACCATGTTGCTAATTCCGAAACGAGATTGATGACGCCAGTTGTACTGGCTGTTTATAAATCATAGTAGGGAATGAGCATATAAGCAGGATGCGATGGTTCGCGGCTGATTCTGACTCGGAAGAGTACATGTCACTACCGAAGCCGCTCTGTACTCAGCTCTCCATAAACTGTTTGTGATTGAGTCCAGCTAGTATCTAGTTCACCCAATACCTAGCTGGCCCAGGTTATGGATCGCCATCGTACCACTGCAGAATCAATTAGAGGATGGGGCTGCACGAGCTTGGAGATTATGGTCCTGCAAGTAAGCGTCAAGGAAGGCTGGTCTTTTGGCTAGAAAGCGACTCCAATGATCTGGAGACTTCGCTCCAGCGCTCTACTAACTCACTAGCGCCATTACTTGACAAATGTACTGGGTCATTCTAGTTAGCGAATGATTGCCCACCATTACGAATATCCAGTCATCATAGTATAAAGTGGATGGCCTTCACCATTATCGCTATCTGATTGGCTGATTCTCGATTAGCTGCAGCTTAAGAATCATTATGTAAACGGCGCTAGTCCTAATTTGTGCCAAGTTGGTGATACTCCAAGACAAAGTTCAAGCTGCATAATAGGCCAGCGGTCCCCGCGATGTCTAATTTATTGCAAATGCTTGGGCAATACATATTTACCAAAGTTTTCTGAACATTTCCACCCTACAAGAGATTCGTCTATATATGCCGCGCCTCATCCCCAGCTCTGCAATTTTGATTGCTTTCTTATCCACACTCATCATCATCTATCATCCAACAGCTTCATCCTACTTTCAGCAGCTCACCTCTTCCCTGTTCTCATTAAAGACGTCAACGTCTTTGAACGCCGCAACAAACACAAAAACCAACCAAGAGACACCCATGCTCAAGGCTTCTGGCAACATGTCCAAGTCCGTTCTCCGTCAGGCCAAGATTACGCCGCACCGCTCTGGTGCCCGCGGCCACTCGGACCACGGCTGGCTCAACACCTACCACAGCTTCTCCTTTGCGGATTGGTACAACCCCAAGTTCTCACACTTTGGCTCCCTGAGAGTCCTCAACGAAGATCGCGTCAAGGCCAACTCGGGCTTCCCGACCCATCCGCATCGCGACTTTGAAATCTTCAGCTATATCCTGTCCGGCGAGCTGACGCACCGCGACTCCATGCTCACCAAGGGCAGCGAGGGCGGCCAGTCGGACAAGTTCTACCGCATGCACCGTGGTGACGTCCAATTCACCACTGGCGGTACCGGAATCGCCCACAGCGAATTCAACGAGCACAAGTCGGACACTGTCCACTTCCTGCAAATCTGGGCCATTCCCTGGAAGAAGGGGCTGGACCCCCGCTACCACACCCAAACCTTTGACGAAGAGGCCAAGAAGAAGGATTTCGTCACCATTCTGAGCCCCCTCAAGGGTGGCGTTGATGCCACTACACAACAAGAAAAGGATGCGGAGCCCACGATCGCCGGGTCCATCCCCATCCACGCCGACTTTGCCATGGGCGCTGGTATTATTGCTCCCGAGAAGACGTTTGAGTGGATTGTCGGTGCCAAGGCCACCGAAGCCAACAAGAGAAAGGTCTATGTGCACGTTCCCATGACGCAGAATGGCAAGGCCAAGATTCGCATCGACGGCCGCGAGGATTCTGAGCTCGTCGAGGGTGATGGTGCTTTCATTGAAGGCGTCAACGCTGGTGACAAGCTTGCCATCGAGAGCATTGGTTCTGCGCCCGCCGAAGTGATTGTGCTGGACACCGCATAAACTACTAGAATTTATTGTTGAATCGGAATTTTGTACTTTATACGCGCTGGCGCAGTATTTTAGGATGGGACTTCAGATAGAATGCAAATGAATAGAATTTGTACCATATAACGTCGTCAGTTGCCTGTGTTTAATAGTTGTAGGAAATGTAGATGAATTATTACAAATGTTTACAGTACGTAGCGAAAATCCTTGTTTTGGATATCGGTCAAGTCTTCATCAATGGATTGCGCATGGCGAGCCGTGTCTGTCGATCTTATGCGCCGAGCATTCTCCCATCGCAATGCCACTGCAGTGGCAGCTGCGGTAACCACAACACCACAGAGACATACAAAGCTACCAAGAAATCCTGCGCGGTACAGGGGTCCTGGCGACGCACCGAAAATGACAGGGCCGATGATGTTGCCCACACAGTAGCCGACAAACGTGGATGCAGAGACTGTAGATTTCTTCGTATGCCCAGAAGTGTTGGATGCCGCAAGGCCAACCGCCAATCCTCCTGAAGCGACCTGCACTGCAAGTAGAAAAATACCTGCGAACAGAAGTCCTCGGTTATTTCTTGGCGCGAACCAACAAACCAGATCGCCGGCAATGGAGATCAGACCGCAGGCAGCAATGGAGATGTAGCGCGTGTTCCGCAGCTTCCGAGTGATGAATCCCACTGTCAGGATGCTCAAAGCTGTCATGACACCGATTGGACAGGTCAGAGCAAGAGATTCAAAATGATTGAATCCGAACCCATTGATGACAATTGTGCCAAAAGTGCCCAGCGCACCAGACGGCACACCCGTAAGCATGACAATAAATGCGCCACTGTATAACTTGTAGTCGCATAGTGCCTCTTTGAACTGATTGAAGTTGAAGTTGTGATCAACTGTACCGGCATTATTCCTTCTGAGGCGCTCTATGGCGATCTCTCGTTCCCGTTCGGATAGTCTACCAGAAACCACAGGATTATCTGGCAAAAAGAAGAAGAGCACGATCGACCAGGATACTGTGACGGCCCCGAGAATCAGGAAGATGGGCTTCCACGGTAGCAGAGGACCATGTATTTGGCCCAGACCGTAGTTTATCAGCGGTGAGATTGCCGTGGCCACGCCAACGCAACAATACCAAGTAGACATACGCAGAGCTTGCTCCTCCCGCGTCCACCAGAAGGTGACCAAGACTGTAAATGCGGGCGCAACAGCCGACTCGAGAAATCCCAAGAAAAAACGATTAACCATGATGCCAGAGTAGTTATAGCAACCGGCGGTACTCATCAGCACGGCACCCCATAAACATGTCGCCCCTGAGATGACATTTGAGATAGAGAAGCGCTGGGACAGGAACATCATGGGATAGGTCCCCACCAAGTAACCAATGTAGAACATCATGGACGCATTGGCATATCGCTTGTTGTCCGTGATGGGGCGGCCTGCAGTGTCGTGGCCAATGACTTTTGTGAGATGCAGGTCATCATTGAAGCCAAACTGAGTAGCCGCACTCATTACGCCCTTGTCATAGCTCTGAAGAGTGTATGTGATCATCATCAGAGGTAAGATCCTGCTGAGCGGTTAGAAAGATATAGCTTGCAATAAAGGCACTCATACCAAAGATCCAGCTTCCGAACCAATTTCCGTTCCTCATCCGCGCTGAACATCTGCTGATGCGTCTTGACATCTTCCACCTGTGCGACAGGTTCGAGCGTCTTCCCTTCCGCAATACTGCTTGAGTAATTCATGGCAATGACTAAAGAGCTTTGCCATCTTCCAACAGCAAACTTTTGCAGTGAGAGAAGCGACACATTATCTTATATCTTCACGAGTCGCTCTATGGCAAGACTGACGTGCCGATTTGTGCAGGGCTCAAGATGGCAAAGAGCGACGGCGACTTTAGTGGTAGTAATTGCCGAAATAGCCGAGCCCCTGATGACTTTGGATGACGCGGCAATTTCCCCGCGTCTCCAATGTTTCCCCAGCTTCGCCAGACCCCGACATTTTGACCGACCTTTATTGCCGAAGACTGCTGTAAAAAAAAATAAAAAATCAATATGCCAACAAACTTCTAGAATGGGTCCTCCTCGCGCGAGATCTCGCGTTGCCTGCCAACCTTGCAATCGCCGCAAGGTCAAATGTGATGTGGCCGAAACGGCGGTGCCCTGCTCCAATTGCCGCCAAGATAGCGAAGCGTGCATCGTGCTGCCACGCAAAAAGCACAGGTATTGAACCAGCCAAATATGACAAGGATCGTGAACAAGGTCCTAACCAAATTTTTCCTTTCAAAAGGCCGCGGAGAAAACGCAATGCATCTGGCGAGCTAGGTGAGCTTTTCTTCACACAGGTAAAGATTAGCAAGAGCTGATGCGGAATAATAGTATCGGAAGATGAGACTACGACTTCACCATTTACAAAAACCCCCACACAGCATCGCCGACCATCGAATGTTGGCGCTGCGGTTATAGATACGCCATCCGGTCCAATTAGGGGCACCCTTGCAGATGACACCGTCTCATTTGATGATGATCTTCGAAGTGAAGCACGTATGTACTACGGTTTGCCATTTTCCATGTATCGATTTCGATATGAGACGTATTAACATAAAATCCAACACTGCAGAAAATGGAATCTTGCAAGATCCAAACTTTGACCCTAGCCATCCTGATGCACCTCAACAGGCGCGGGCAGCGATGCCAATCAGACGGCTTGCTCACAAACCGCACGAAATAGAATACATGCGCCATCAAGGAGTATTCAATCAGCTTCCAGGAGACGTGTGCGATGAGCTCGTGCGATGCTACTTCCAGCACGTTCACTTCTTTCTGCCCATTCTTGATGTACCAAGCTTCCTCAACTCTTATTGCCGTCACGGCCCACAAGGATCAAACCCGCTGCAGCTGACAACCTTATTCCTGGCATCAGCAAATGTATGGACTGGCGTGAATACACGAATGACTCGACACTGACATTTGTCAAGTTTATAGATGTTGGAATACTGCGACGCGCCGGCTTCTCCTCCAGAAAGGCAATGAAGACGGCCATGTATGATCGCGCCAAGGTGAGTTATCCATCCAATTATACCTTACACAGGCTCTAATAATCTACAGTGTCTCTATGACCTTGACGAAGGATCAGAGAAACTTACTCTTATTCGATGTGTCATCCTCTTGGCCTTCTGGTATTCGGATCCTCAAGACCACAGGGGCGCATGGTATTGGATTGGAATTGCCATCTCGCTTGCGCAAGCCATAAATCTTCACCGTGCCTCCGCGTCCAACTTTCGAGGCCAGAAATTACCGCCTGATTCTGAAGCTATGGCGAGACGAATATGGTGGTCATTACTCGTCCGAGATCGATGGATTGCGCTCGCAAAAGGCCGTCCTATGCGCATTCGCAACGACAGCCATGATTTATCAATGCCAACTCGCAGCGACGTTTTATCGGAACTGAGGCAGGTAGACAGTCAAGCCTTTGCAAAGTTTATCTCAGAAGATGCTTCGAGCTTAACAGACATGTGGCTGCGCATGGTTCAAATCAGCGACATTCTAGGCGACGTTATACAACTCCATTATCGAATCAAGGGACCTGATCCTTCGATGGAAGAAGTGAATCAAATTTCTCGGCAACTTGAGGAGCTGAAACTGGGCAGCGCCCTCGGTGAAGGCGGTGGCGATCTTCATATACATGGTCTGCAGATTGAACTGCTTTATCAGTAGGCTCCGTCAATCATCTCCATGCAATCTTGATTTTCTGACACCGTTTTTAGAGCCGCCATTGCGATCCTCTACAGGCCATATGCGCTAAGTGCCGCGAGCCGAGCGATGCCTGATTTCAGCCAATCCTGGTGGCGGAATGCAGTTCGCCGTGGTCGCGAAGCTGCCTCGACTACGAACAACATTCTCGAGCAGTTGATTGAATTGGGAGGAATCAAGTATCTTAAGCCAATGATGTAGGCTACCCACCAGAGCCGTAAACAGCGCCAGATCCAAGTTTTCAGCTAACACGTCTAGGATTACCGCGATGGTACCAGCAACTCAAATTCACTTAGCAGACTGCAAATCTGAAGGGACACTGACGCGCGGGCTTGGACGGAACAAGCTCCAGCTGTGCGTGCTTGTGTTCGCTGATCTGCAGTCGACGTACTGGAGCGCAAACGTCATGTACCGTCTGTTTCAGCGCGCCCAGGCGCTTTTATCTGATCAAGAGTCACAACCTAGTCCCTATGAGACCACGCTACGACCTATTACCCCAGATAACGAACTGGGGCAGGCCGATGAGCAGTTGCTCACCGAGAGCCAACAAGCTGGGAGCCTGATCTCCCCCAACGCGATGGTACCACCTGGCTCAGAGCTCCCTGTCTTTTCTAGCACTCTGCCACGGTTCAGTGACGTGGATCAACTTCTCAGCCCTGGATTTGCGCTGTCTGAGGACGTATTTCAAGACTTGTTTCCGAATTACCCGACCGGCAATTACAGCCAGCCGGTGGTGCCGAATTATTACTAGCTCTGACCTGGACCTAGTCAGTAGTGCTTCTTATGGTGGGGTGCAGGGAATCTCTCTCGGCCGGACTTCGAGTGCCGGAAGAATAAGCATGGCGGTCACCGCCCAACCAAGCAATTGACAAGGTGATGAGCAGTAGTGTTTATAATGAGACAACTTCGCGGGCGAGACCAAAATATTTATCTTCTTTACTACGTGCCACCGATTCGTGACGATGAAGCTGTCAAGTAGCATTGTGTTTTTGTTTGCCAGCTGCAGTGCTGCGCAGCCAGCTGGAACTAATGTCGCTGTTAGTCCAGCACAGGCGGGCACCAGCAAAGCTCCCAATCCGACGAACATTACCATTCGCAGCAACAATAAGACGCGAGAGTTCCTGCTCTGGGTCTCACCCGACTACGATTCGCGCAAGCCAACGCCAGCTATTGTTTCTTTTCACGGCAGGGGAAGCAAGTCGAAGGACCAATTCAATCTAGACGAGTTTACAAAGGCAAAGAACAACCTTGCAGGGGTTATCGCATACCCTCAAGGCATCAAAGTCAGTACTCCCATGGCATTTTCCGCTGAATAAATGTGCTAATGACAATAAGGACGAGTGGCAAGTTTACCCGGGAAATAAAGAAAATGATATTTTATTCGTCAACGACCTCCTCGACTATCTTGAGAAACATTACAATGTGGACAAGAATCGCATCTACGCGTCTGGCAAATCCATCGGCGGCGGCATGACCAACCTTTTGGCCTGCGACGAAGGCACGTCGCAGCGCATCGCCGCATTCGCGCCCGTGTCCGGCGCGTATTACACTCCCTCCAAGGGCTGCAACGCGGAGACGCTCAAGCTCATCTGTAACCCCGGCCGCAATAAGATTCCCCTGATTGAGTTCCATGGCGGCAACGACACGACCATCAGCTACTCGGGCGGCGAGCGCAATGGAGAGTGTCTCCCCACCATCCCTCACTTTGTCCGAGAATGGGCCATCCGCGACGGCCTGGGCACCAAGAACAAGACAACGCCGCTCGCAGCCAACGCTGTAACGTACAGCTACGGTAGCGGGCAAGACGAAGGCCTCGTTCAGCACGTTTTCGAGTCCGACATTGGCCATGACTGGCCCAGCACGAAGCCAAATCATGACAACACGAAGCCGGGCCGCCATGTTGCTAGCTTCAACGCCACCCCCATCATTCTGGATTTCTTCAGCAAGCACCGCCTGCCGGCGTAAATCCTCCGCAACGGAAATCCTCCGCAACGGATGCAGCATTCGACGTGGATCTGCCGGCCGCATGTCTGTGCCCAGAGCAGTTGTCAGCAGGTGTCAGCTCTGCCGGCTATTTTTAGTCCACGTTAGTGGTGGGTAGATAATTGCCGAGACACTCCTTGCCGAATCGACCCTGGCAAATAGCTTCCGCGAGCACTGCGCCTTACTGCGTGCTGCGAGGAGCATCGACTCAGGCTCTGCAATTTGACTAAGAGCAATAATTTAATTCTGTTTTCGAGCGCTGAAAGACCTGTAGTATATTTACTGTGGCTCGTTTGTACAGGTGATGCCAGTAGTTAGGCCAAAAACTTCGCGTGGGGAACACTTGGCGCAACCTTGCGACGACTTCGTCAGGGACTGTATTGAAAGACTCGTTCGCCGGCAGGCGGCTCCCTCCCGATCAGTCCGTCGAAGTCCAGTTGTTGGCAAACATTAGCAGGCCCTAAATGCGTCAAAGAGCGATGCGCAGCCAGCTTACCTCGCTTTATTGGGTCTTGCTCATAGCGAGTCCCTGTAACCAGCGATACAAATGCTGTTTGGCGCTGAATGAAAACGCAAGAAGACGGACCAGAAACAAAAATTGCTGCCTGTGCGCCAGTCACTTAGCATGCCGGACCTTGGTGGGCGGAGGAGAGCCAACACAAATCCAATGATATCGAGTTTGCCACAGTTCGTATGTATTTCCTATTCTAGTTGGACCGATGCTGGAACTGGCTCACATGGTGCTGCTGGCGCTATTCCGGCTGCCAGTGGGTAATTGCCGAAAGCTTGTTTATTACCGTAGTCGGTAAATAGCAGGACCGAGCACTCTCCTGAGTCTGTCATCAAATAAAGAAATTCGCGGATAAAATGCTAAAGCAATTGCCATTTCATGAATTCCATTATCCTTCTCTGCAGTGAATACTTACACACAATGTCGGATACGCTGGTAACACCAGCGACGACCCCGGATGGCTTAGAGCCGCGGTTTTCGCTGCCGCTGGAGACGCCTCGGTCCAGCAAAACGTCTCTGGTAATTGGCGGCGTACGGATATACGTGTACGGCTTAGATGAGCTGAAAAATCAATCGGGCGAGATAAATGTTCTTTATCTTGCTCATAATCGTACACGCACATATCTCGTCACCGAATCGATTGCGCACGAGATTCTGCACCGATATCGAAGCAGTAGAGACGCAGGCCAGCGTGGAATGATTGCGGTGACAATGAACATGAGAAATCATGGCGATCGCGAGGTAACGCACAATGACAGGAAAGGTACTTAAGATAATAGATACTTATCCTGACTGCATATAGATCCACCCTGAGGCGAACTTGACGTGGGCACAAGGCAATGAGAAGCACGGGTAAGGATACTAGCGTCAAGCCGTGTTACTGGGATACTGCTAATGCCTCCAGTTTGGATCTGTTATCCAGTATCAACGGCGGAACCCAGGATTTCAAGCTGATTCTCGATTATCTGCCGTGCTATTTATCACAATTTGGCAAATTTCACAACATCATGATGGGCGTTTCTTTAGGCGGCCACACAACCTGGCGCATGCCAGCGACAGCGCCCAGACAGCTGGAGGGTCTCATCATCGTGGTCGGCTGTCCGAGCTTGACGTCCTTGCTACTGGACAGACTAGATTTTGATGCCAACTGTGTTGGCTTGGAAGGCTCACAGCTTCATCGAGCAAGCTATGATGAAATGGAAAAGCACATGACAGAGGTGCAAAAAAGTCGCTGGCCCCATCCGCTGGCGAACCTGGTTCGACAGGGCGACTTAGACATTGAGAACAATTTTCCCGATTTACCAGTGATCTTGTGCAATGGCAAATACGACAAACTAGTTCCAGCGAGACATACTGAGGCGTGGCTTGACAGTCGACGACGGTCTGGGCTGGCGAGCGACATGGAGCTATTCACACAGGACAACACGGGGCACAGCTGCACGAAAGAAATGGTAGCCAAAATTGCCGATTGGATTGGAGAGCGATGGTAAAAAAGGAGAGAAAGGGTGAATATTCCGAAGGCTTTCAGATCATTGAGAAGCGCTCAGTCAACCAACGCGGCATGTTTAACTGGGGAGAGACTGCTTTTCGTTCCCATCAGGGCCTCGATGAGTTGGTGAAAACATTTAGTAACGCATGAAGCGAAAAATGAATTTTTAGATTTGGCAAGGGTAGTTAAAAGGCACTCAACAGACGAACATTGTTTCCGCCGTTACTGAATTTGCTCTGTGGGTGTTCACCCGCAATACCTATTTCCGGGTCTTTGGTGCCCCGGCTGCGACGCTTATCAAGATCTTAGCAAGATCTTAGCAAAACCTAGCTTGAAGGCGCCAGCTGTCGTGCTCTGTAAAAGGCGGCATTTCATTCGCTCTCAAATTTACTTTAAAAGGGCATACACGCCCCGCGTACGCAAGCTCTCCTCACCGCGATACTTTTATTTATATTTGTTTGACTTTCTGTTGAGACTTGCGCTAGCCATTCCATCGCCATGGCAAATACACACCCCACACCAGAGCTCCTCGATCTCACCATCGACAACATCACTCCCAATACAGTTCGCATCAATTCGCAATGCTCAGATGCGCGCCTCAAATACCTCATGGAGCGGCTCGTCACGCACTTGCACGATTTTGCCCGCGAGACCCGCCTCAGCACCGACGAGTGGATGGCCGCCATTCAGTTCCTCACCAGCACAGGCCAGATCTGCACCGATGTGCGCCAAGAATTCATCCTGCTGTCCGACATACTCGGCCTGTCGCTTCTCGTCGACTCCATCAACCACCCAAAGCCGCCGACATGCACCGAGGGTTCCGTGCTTGGCCCCTTCCACACCCACGACGCGCCCACAATCGAAGCTGGCGCCGCCATGTCATCCGATCCTGAGGGCGAGCCGCTGCTCGTCCTGTGCACGGTGCGCGATCGCGAGGGAAATCCAATTCCGGACGTCAAGGTTGATATCTGGGAGACGGACGCCTCGGGCCATTACGACGTGCAGCACGGGGATCGCGGGGAGCCGAGCGAGCGGTGCGTGATGCGCAGCGACCAGGAGGGCAAGTTCTGGTTCAAGGCCATTACGCCCGTGAGCTACCCGATACCGACAGACGGACCAGTCGGTAAACTGTTGAACCGGCTGGGACGGCACCCTTGGCGACCGGCACATATGCATTTCATGATGGAGAAGCCAGGCTGGGATCATCTCATCACGTAAGTTGAGATCCTGTGCGCCGCAAGTATCACAACATGCTAATGAGTTGCAGAGCTGTTTATGTGCGAGGTGATCCATATGAAAAGACTGATGCCGTTTTCGGCGTCAAGCAGAGTCTCATTGTCGATTTAGAGACCGTTGATGAGGCCACTGCGTCGCAGTATGGCGTCCAGCCAGGAAGTAAGTTCTTCAGTCATGATTTCGTGCTGGCAAGCCAAGAAGAGACAGCCAAGCTCCGGGATGAAAACGCAACGGAAGCTTTGAAGAATCTTGGTCTGAATATGAAGTTGGTCGACCATCTTCCTGTGCCTGATCTAGACTAGAGCATTCAATATAACAGCCTTAATGAGACCTGGGCCCAGTCTTTACTAGCTTCGCGATGCTGGAGTAGTAGCCTGCGACGCCACCGTATTTGGCCAGCACGGTCGAGATGTCAACTTCTTCAGTTTGACTAGTCCGCGTGCGCCCCAATAGACTGGTGTTTCTCGTGCTGGGAATTCGCAACATCTCTGTCTCCGGCTTCCAGCCACAGTCTTCGGCAATCTGGGCCACCCAGTCGACCAATGACGCATACGTCGACTTCGGCTTGGTCTTGTCCCGGGGAGGCGGTGCGCGAAACTTGGCGCCTGCCAAGTCGTGACTGCAGCATGGAATCGAGATCCACGGGCAGTCCGACAGCGCGCCCAGAATCGGCGTCCAGGGGGTAAGCTCATCGGCGTGATTCGATATGATAAATGTGCCCTTTTCGAATAACCCGTTATGAATAAGACTTTCGTCAATTGGTGTCTCATTCTCGGGCTTCGGTACCACACTCGGCATCAGGCATCTTTCAACCAGAGAATGGCCCGTCGGCGAAGGGGTGCAGGGAGTTGTGCTATATTGCGCCCAAGACTTACGTTCTCGTGCGTCAAAGCCCCAGCCAGCATAGCCCTCTTCATTCAGTATATAGACCAACAGTCCATTTCCACAACCAATGTCCACAAAACCAGGAAACTTGGCCTTGTCTTCGCCGTACATGTTTACCCACAGCTCCATGAGAAACGCCGCGATTCCGAGATCTTCAAACACGTGCTTCTTCGGATCCGTACTCTCCGCCCACGAGCCCATGATGGAGCGCGCATACTTGTTTTTGAGTGCAGAGTAGCGATCTTGGAACTGCGGCTGCGGAATGATTGTGTCGTGGTGCACGCGTTTGGTGTAGCCACGGAGCGAGCTGTGGCCGTGCTTGTAGAGCCTCTCCAAAAGGTGGTAGCCCACGCGGCGCAGTTTCTCGTCCTCGAGGAGCATATCGGCAGGGAAAGGGCTAAAGTGGACAGACACCGAACCCCCGCCGGTAGATGCATCCCACTCGTGGAGATGCGCAATGCCTAGGACGTTGGGATGATAGAACGGCATGGCCTCGACTGATCGCGCGTGCGGGACATAGATGACCAAAGTCGACACCTTGCCGGCTTTGCAAGCAGTTTCATCATGAACACCGGTAGTTTGATAGAACTCGCATGTTTGGTTCATTGGTGCATCGCGCAGCTGATTTCGGGGTATCAGCCTGCGCACCATGGTCCTCGTCCTCGTCATCCCAGCAAAGGCTTTGCGAGCTGGCCAGTCTACATCAAATTCGGTCAGCAACCCTGGCGCGTTGCCCTGCTCTCCCTTTTCTTCTTCATCCGGCCTGTCATCGAATAAGATGTCGCCGCGAAACAACCATGTTGTATTGAGATTCGGGTTGCGAATAAACGTGACCATGCGCTGTGTGAAAATTTCGGGTCCAAAGGCGCAGGTTTGGCGATACAGAGGCTCCCAGTGCGGCGTACCTTCTGCAGAACTGTCCAGCTCCTGTATTAGAGGTTCTGCGCCTCGCGGAAACTCCTTGGGGGCATAAGCGGCATCCATTTTCGTTTTTAGCTAGGAGTTGATGCTTGGAGAGGGACTTGGAATTTCGAAATGGGCTGGGGTTCAACTAGTGGGGCTCGCCTTGGGTGATGGTGATGGCAGGCCACATAACAGTTAGAGATCACTCAGAAGAACTCTTTTCAGCAGTCGAGAAACGTTCAATTCTTATGGTCATGTTATAGAAGCTGGTATATTCTCGTCGAACTCTTCCGACATATCGGCTTGAGTGTCCTCCACGTAACAACAAACGAACCCTCTGCGCACATATGGCCCAATGCAATGCAGAAAAAATTGGGAAACAAGAAAATTCAAAACTTCAAAGTCAAAGCCAGTTTCGCTGTTAATATTGCTGTTATATGCTTCCAAATATTTTCCTCCTCATTTCTGAGAGTATAGTCATCCAGTCGTTTGTCCCTGTATTCATGCATTTATTCCTCCTCATCCTCCTCAATCGGCGCTGGTGTCCGTCGCTCCGTTCGCCTCTTAGGTCGTCGGTGCCTTGAGCTGCTAATGTTGCTTGCGGAGTCATCAGGCATGATATCGTACTCCTCAAACCACTCGTCATCGCTGGGTGCCTCCCCTTCGCTGCTAGGCGCCCATGATGGCCGCTCTTGGGCTATGCCAGGTGTCGGTGTCTGAGCTGGTAGGACATCAACCCTGCGTCGGCTTTGGAGACTCTGCATCAGACCAGCACCACGCTGTCGCAATGCTGTGCGTACTACCTCGGCACGATGGTGAAGCCTCTCAAAGGCATCTTCCAAGCTCTCCATGCCCTGGTAGATTTCGCGCTCCATTTCGGCAATAGCTGCCATTTCCATTTCTTCATCATTAGACACTGCTTGTCGACCGCCAATGGGGGCTGTGGAGGTGGTGCTGATGAACGACGCGGGAGTAGCTCCGCGGGAGAATGGGGTTGGGCCACGGGAGCTCATGGCGGAGGAGCTACGAGGTCCGGGGCTCATTGGGCTTCGGCTGCCAAAGTAGCCGTTTGCTGGTGTCTGCGATCTGGAATCCAGGCCTGGGGTCATGGCTTGGTCGTCGACGTCTGCGCCAGACCAAAGGAAGCCATCGAAGCGGCCAGATGTAAGAATCTCCCATTCCGAGTTGTTAATGTTGGAGAGGGTGACCAGAAGATCGTGTGTATGTGGATTCTTTATCAGATAAGTGACACTCTCAGCATCTCGCGGAGCCTGTTGCAGTCGGTATAGGCGTTGTAACGAGAGACCAGTCTTGACTACGAAATCATTTCGCTGGCGAAGCATCGGCGTCGGTGCCCTCGTTGCAGGCTTAAGCTCGCGAGCACCGGATAATAGCGCGTTGAAGAATGGGCGGTCGTCATCGTCCAGGTTGGTCAAAATAGCAAACGCAAGCGTCTCATCATCGACTTCTTGAGGTGGCGGGATCGGTGTCTCTGGAGTGCTGTGCAGCCATTTATCAACGGCTGATCTGACCTTCTTGGTCTGGCGAAGGTAGTGTTCTCGGAACTCCTCTGCGATATCTGGATCTAGTTTAATGGGAGACGAAGGCCGGCGGGGCTCTTCTGCAGAGATTTCAGCGGCTTTGGCTCCAATCTCAGCGAGATCGAAGGGAGGCCACTGGGGCAGGTCGATACGACCGCTTACCCACTCCAGTACGTCACCCCATGTCAGGCCGCGATGTATGTCGTTCGAGCGCTCGCACATGATGCATGCGCATCCATGAGGCGGTAGGTCCCGCGAGAAGATGTTCTCGAGTCGATCCAGGAGACGCCTCGCCACTGATCGATGTCCAGTAGCAACGGCAATAGATCCTTGCTTATCAATAACGGTGTTGTACTGGTCGAGGAGGTTGAAGAAGGGCGCAAAGAGCGTGTCGGATCCCGAGAGCGGTGGGTTGGAACCGCGAGCGCCGTTTTGAATAGGCAGCACGGACAAGAAGTGTCGCGGAACTGGGTATGGGAGTCCGCCATTTTGTAGCAGATAATCGACGCGAGGGATTTCATGCAGATCCATAGCTGGCGGAGGTGGTGGAGGTGGTGGCGGGGCAGGAGCAGGCGTCGCCGTTTTCGAGTGCATTGCTGAATCTGGCCGATCTATGCCAGAGTGATCATAGAATGGGGTTGTAAACTGAGGGCCCTGCGTAGGCGTTCTGGGAGATGAGTCCTGTACACTGGACGGCGAGGAACGGCCATCGCGACCTTCCGACTTCCTGACGCTGCGTACCGAGCCGGACCGGTGTGGCGAGTGGCGGGATGAAGAGGATGAGAGTCTCGATTCGGATGTCCTAAGCTTCTCGTGTGATTTGTGGTTGGCAGTTTTGACATATGTCGCCTGGCTTGAAGAGGAGCGGCGACTGACCCGCGACCGTTCTTCAGTTCGAGACGCAGATCTAGAAACACCCGAAGCAGATGGCCTGTCATCTTTGTCGGTGTCCTTATCCCTTGTTCTCTCTCGGTCGCTGCTATGGCTCGAACTCTTCTTCGACTCGGATGACTTGCGTTTGTCGGCGGAAATGTCTGTTTCGGGGGGCGTGGGCGGTCTTGATGGTTTCTTCGACGAGGATCCTTTGCGGCTAACATCCCCGGATTTACGTCGGCGGTCATCGTCGCCAGCATCGGTAGGCTCTGGCGTAGGAAGATGCGAAGTTCTCGAAGCGGTGAGATCGTCTCTGCTCATGACAGCTTCTTTGCTGTGGGCTTTGCTAAAGGAGGGGTAGGGCATCGAGACTCGTTTGCCATCGATCAGCGATGCCGTCTGAAGTGACGAGGCAGCACCACGGCCACCAACATCGCTGAGGGACTTTGTACGGAGCGAAGACCTGTCGTCGCCATCTTCACGACTCCTCTCTTTGTCTTTGTCGCGCTTGCGATGGCGCTTGGAGGAGGACACATGCGAGCCCGCTTCGCCGTCTTCACCGCCGACTTTACTGCGGGACGACCTGGAGGAGCGATGGCGGCGCTCCCTGTCGCGGTCCTTGTCCTTGTCCTTGTCCCGTTCTCGGTCTCGTTCGCGGTCGGGTTTTCGCTCGGATTTGGAGCGTCGCTGCTTTTCACGGGGACGGTCGTCGTCAGCAGAGCCGTCGACGTCACGATCCTTGGTCGGCATAGCCAAGCATCTGGGGCGGGGTGGCCCAGGCAGTCGGGGGAGTCGAGAGCGGCCTGCACGATAGTTCTAGCGATGTTTTCGATGTTCGAACCCGGTCGCCCTGATGTTTGTTCTCTGGTATACTCGACAAACAGGCAAAACACTGTAGATTGTTGGATGCACGAGCTGCGTGCTCCAGCTCTCACTAGTCGCACAAGTCGGTGGCGGGTGGCAGGGCAGAAAAAGTGGCGGCCCGACCGATGATGACTCCAGCAAGGCGGCAACGGCAGCTGCCGTGTGGGGAGTGATTGGAGACTTTCAGGGCTAACTCGCTGTGGCTGGTGTCGGGAAATGGAATAAAATGCACTGGATTTGGGTTAGTCCATCAAATCCACGTATCATCAGCAGTGCTAAGCGCCGAGCCAAGGCATTTTAGGGTCGTCGCATGCCGCTATAATTGGGACAAACATGGCGCGACAGCGGGGCTGCCAGGGCACAGCCAGGCACATGCCACCAAGGTTGACGACGGCGGAGGCTGGGTGATGGGATGAATGTCTATAGATAGCATGTGGCTTTGGTGGGCGGAAATAAACCGCATTGAGTCGTTGGTTGCTCCAAAAGTCTTGCGGGATGAGGGAATAAGTCGGTACCATGTCAGAACGCAATTGGTTCGGAGACTCGACAAACAATAGAACCCGAACTGTGGCAGAAACAACTTCAAATAAAATATTGTGAAAATCATGCAAAGTAACTCGGTGGAAATACTTCGGGCTTTGCATTTTATCATTTACGCCACATAACACGATGTCAGTGTTGCATCTAAATGACGAGACTAGCTGGTACGGACATGAGCAACTAGTAGTTAGAGTATTCCTGGGTATGAGGACCTTCCATGGAGGCAAAAATAGCCCGTGTTGCTTCTGGCCACCAAGCGCACTTTCCTGCATTACTGTACACCTCATTTATCACACACTTGGGTGATACAGCCTTCAAGGAGCGTTTCGACTTGCGCCTGAATCCTAGCTCTGTCGTTGAACTACCGAAAGTTCGGTTTGCATTTATTTTTGGTCAAGTCAAGCTTCCCTGTCGGCTGCGAACTCTCGGCACTGGCTCACGGCGGCTGCTTCAAGTCCCAACCAGGTAGTTGTACCAGGAGCGGACACGGCACCATTAGGAAAACTATAATTTTGTCCCATCGTTGCATCAAACAATAATCGTCCCTACGCGGTAAGATTCTGCTATTAGTTAATTGGTATAAATAGAATTTAATTCTTGATCTGAAGTCTCCAGCTATGCGCCATCACACACCAGCTTGTTACACAATCACACATTACCTTTCGAAATGACTGGCACAGGTAATTCTCTCTGCAAGCGGGTTCTTCTTATCGATCTGATTTGACAATAAACACCATTACGCCAGCCCCGACAACTCCTCGTCGCCGCAGCTTTCTGGGTAGGTTCTTTGGCAAGAAGGACAAGAACGAACCGTCCAGCGACGCTACTCCACCGCCATACAAAAACACTGCCCAGGATCATCTTCCTGCAAACCAGACAATAAATCAGCAAGACAGTACACCACGCACCCACCTCAAAGAAGCTGAGGAT
The DNA here is from genome assembly GCA_029218145.1 of Aphanocladium album. Lineage (NCBI taxonomy): Eukaryota > Fungi > Ascomycota > Sordariomycetes > Hypocreales > Aphanocladium > Aphanocladium album. The sequence goes on from JARDXD010000193.1 coordinate 96,325, forward strand.
TATTTCAAAGAAGAAGAGGCTAAGCTTAAGACTGGTCCGCACGAGGCGGGAGGGTCTCTCTCCGGAAATAAAGATAACCGCACTAAAAATTACATTCACGAGGAAGAGAACGCTGCTCAGACAGAAACTAAGAACATTGAAGCAGACTGGAGAGAGGCGCAGGAGTCAGAGAGCTCGGAGGACAAATATGGAGACTTGATGTAATCAGCGTAGATGGTCTAGATTCTGTGACCGAGCTAATACTTGAGTTGCGCAATATTACGATTGGTAGCACGAGTATAACATGACTTCTAAAGAGTGATTTGATAGCATTGGTCAGTTGATAATGACAGAGTTAACAAACAAATCTCTCTGTAGATGCGCCGGCATAAAGTACGGGCTGTCTAATGCGAAAGACCCTACTTCAAGAGGCCTTCCACCGCGACACGCAGTCTCTTGCCTAAATCCTCATCGACACCATCAAAAAGTTCTAGATGTTGTGACGTATAATTAGTACTGAATTCTTCCCATAATATTTTCCATGTGTGCCATTGCTTACCGATGGCGAGCTTTCGGAGCTGGCTGTGCTGCACTTTGGACAGATTGTCCGCCAGGTTGCCGATAAATCGATCCTGATGACCGGGATCTTTGCCAAGAACTTTCCAGAGGCCAGTCGCCTGCACAAAATCATCGGGTCCAAGACTGCTCGTGAATGTGACGACATCACCCACCCACTTCTCGTGCTCCGTGATGGTGGAGATGGCCGCCGGGCACGAAGCTGGTTTATAATGGGTCGGCTTCAACAGTGAATTGACATAATTGGGATCATCACCGTAGTTGCGTGTAAAATTCATGAAACCGTCACGTTGGAAGGGGCAGTAGACGGGCGCCAAAGCGTGGTTGGTAGGGAGCATTTGGTAGTTGGTACCGAGGCGGTAACGGGCCGCGTCAGGATACGCAAACATGCGAGCTTGGAGCACTGCAAGAGAAGAATTTCATTAGAAGTAAAATCCACAACGTGCCATGTTGGTCATCTTACTGGGATCGGCGGACGGCGCCCAACCAGGAACCATGTTGGAGGGCGAGAACGCCGCCTGCTCAATGTCGGTAAAGTAGTTGCTAGGCTGCGAACAGAGTTAGCAGTCATATCTAATCACTCATAAGAATAGATGACGTACATTCTCATTGAGAGTGAGGCGACCAATCTGACGAAGAGGGTAGTCTTCGTGCGGCCACACCTTCGTCATATCGAAGATATTCCAGCGGTAGTTTTCGGCCTCGCTGGGATCCATGACTTGGACGTAGACATTCCATTGAGGAAACTTACCCGTGGCAATGGCGTCAAAAAGGTCTTGGACAAGATGATCAGGGTTTTCTCCAGCCACCTTTTGAGCAGTCTCGCGGTCAAAGTTCTTTACGCCGATGGTGGTCTTGATATGAACTTTGATGTACTTGAATGAGCCATCCTATAGCATGAGGTCAGTCTTGGTGTTTGTGGCACATGCGAAAAAATCCGACCTCTTTTGTGAACTTGTAGGTGTGTCCGCTGTAGGCATTCATGTGGCGCAGTGATGCAGGAGTACCGCGGTCGCTGAAGAGGTGCATCAGCTCATGAATCCCTTCCGGATTACCAACGTGAAAACTGCCAATGAATTTAGTATATTGAGTATGATTGGATCTCTCAAGTCACCTACTCCCAGAACTACTTCATGATTAGCACCCATGTATCATAGTATCAAACTGAAGGACAGGAAATACGCACCATGTCGGCGTTTGGCATGTTCGTCTTGGGGTGACGCTTGTGGGACCGGTTCATGGAGGGAAATTTGATCGGGTCGCGAACGAAGAAGGTAGGCTGCTTCATATTAGCGATTATTTTTTTGGGGGAGAATTATCGTTCATTGCATACAGTATTGTTGAACACCCAATCGAGGTTACCCTCGTCAGTGTAGAGCTTCATACCCCATCCGTGAACATCACGAACAGTGTCGGCAGATCCTCGCTCAGGACCAACTGTCGAAATTCGGAGCAGCGTCTTGGTTTTCTTGCCCACCTTGTTCAGAAAGCTGGCGGATGTAATATCAGTGCAGTCGTGGGTGACCTCGAATTCGCCGTAGGCTCTAGGTCTGGTTAGCAGTTTCGCGTTTTGCCATCGCAGATATAATACTTGCCCAGCTGCCTTGGCGTGTACGACACTATCCGACGAAATTTCGAGTTAGCAATTTTATTCTACCAAGTCAATATTGATTTTGAGAACAAGTCGTACCGCTCGGGAATACGCTCGCGTGAAAAATGTGCAAGTGTTTCGAGGAGTTGCGTGTCTTGCATCAACACCAGTCCACCAGCATGCTGGCCACGCACTTGCACGCTCGTAGAGCTGCTCGGAAACGGACAGCCTGTTGTATCACGTTAGCAAATCCACCACTCTTAAATTCTGTAAAAAGTTTTCGTGCCTTCCGCTAAGGTGTATTGCTCAGACATGACTAGAAATTTTTGTCAGGATGTTTTGGTGATTTTCTAAGTTATGATTTATTGCAGTGTTCAGAAAATTCGAGAACCAATAAATATCTCTACATCGAACGCGCAATGCTTAATTATCCCTCGACGCTGATTGGACTCGTGTGTTAAAGCTATCAACTATCTGCTCCCAAGCTTGGCCATGGCGAATCTCCAGCGAATAGTATTTTCTTTCAAGGAAGCCAAAATCTATGATGGCGAGCCGTCTCCGAAATCTGCAGAAGGAAATGTTGCCGATGCCCGTGGCAGCAAGCCCGGTAAACCATAACTAGCCCGCGCGGAAGGCTCGGCAGCTTTCCCTTGGGAGGGCTCCGGCCAGCAGCGCTGCCGTCAACGCGCAGCGCAAAGTAATGTGGCATGGAACCTCTAGAGCGCAAGTCAATATCATTGGCCGTTTACTCTATCCTAATCCGGTTGGGCCAGATGTCACGCCAAAAAGTAGACGCCTACACTGTGGCCTTGTGTATTAACCCTTGTCACCATGCGCGACACACCCCTCCAGGACCTGGCGTACCTAAGCTAGGTTCTGAACCTTTGGTACCCCGTACATAGGGGGTCCCTTTCCAACCTGCTTTCAAATTCGTGGTAATCGTGGGAGAATTCTCTTAATTCCGCTCGTGGAACCATGCCAAATCCTGTCCTATAGCGGGAATTGAACGCGCGACTAAGGGTGGCTTTTGAGTGACAGCAGCGGAAGTTTCAGGTAGACCCCTATGGGGTGTCCCTCCCGGGCTCATAACTGTCACGCCAAAAAGTAGACGCCTACACTGTGGCCTTGTGTATTAACCCTTATCACCATGCGCGACACCAGATGGCACCCGCTTTCTGTCTCGGAAAGTTGTGGAGTGCTCTGTCCAGAAGTGGCAATACTAAGTAGAGGAGACGGTGTACCTTGTTGTGTCCCTGATTTCGGAATGTCATGAAACGAGGAGTCTCGAGAAAGAAAGGGCTAATCTAGCGGGTTCAGGGTCCAAAAACGGCTTACCGATTGCTGATTGACTGTTTTTGGGCTCGTTAGTGCCGAGAGGTGCAGTATTTCGGATCAGCTCACCGACCCTTCCTGCCACTACCTCAGTGGCAGTAAGCCTGATTGAGCTCGGGCGCGCCAAGAGCTGGCCGCCAGCTACTCAATTTTCACAGTTTAGTATTTGCTAATTAGGGCGAAATTTAGTAGAACTTGTATGCGACCAATCAAAGTAGCGGAGAATATAGAATGGAGTTTCTATACGAATTTCTGTACTGACTTTTGTGAAAAACGAGCCGATGCAGCCGAAGGCTCTAGCTCATAGACCATCTCGCGACTCATATATTCGCAAATCTACTGATCGATACAAACTTCTCGAGGGAGCCTTGGCAATGCGCGACAGACACATTTAATATGCGCCAGACCCTCGGTAAGCGAGTTTGGTGGCTATCCGAGTCTCTCGTAATGCTATCAGATTTAGAGACCCGACCCCCGGCATTATCAACTTGCACCTGAAACGTGCTTCCAACTTTTCGTTTCTCGCGTCTTTGTCTCCAAGCTATGTGGCCACAGCAAACAACGGGCAAAATCACAATGGCAGCAATACTGGTCTGAAAGTGTCTGATGCAGCATCTTAAGATCATGAATAATTGCGTTGACCAAAACAAAGCGATACAGACTTTAGCTACTAGCGAAACTTGTCGAAGTTCTAGCCCGCCTTAGCCCCAAGTGTGGCGTCAGCTCTGCCAACACCAGTTCAAGCTACAGACCGTGAATCGACGAAAGCAAAGAGTCGGGCGTCCAATTGTCCCCACGATATACCATATGCGGGTTCATTTGATTGGGGTACAATATGTGCAGTAAGCACTTGGAGACGCCACGCCGAGCCTCGCTGCTTGTCTGACCCAGGACGCTTGTCAGGTTCAGCACGTATTCCATCTTCTTCGCCTTGTCCGGCAAGTCGTAGACACCATGGAACAGCGCGCTGTACAGTGCTTCTGGTCCGGCAGCTTGCCACTTATCACTTGAATCTGATAGAATTGCGTTGATGATGGCGAGACTGTTGTTCTCTTCCGCGGTGCTGCAAAGAAAAGAGTCCCAGCTGCCCAACGATGAGGGCTGCTGCTGCGACACCGACTGCAAGAGCACGCATATGAAGAAAATGCAGGCAACCCGAGCAAACTCATGCTGGCTGAATGAGTCATCATTTCGGGGAGCCCCATCCCGCGCAGACTGCTGGAAATCTGCAACAAGAATCGCCATTGCGTTCAGTATACTGGGGTAATTCATGAGCTGAACAGAAGGCGTGGTCATGAATGTGCGCAGGTCTTGGATAAAGGATATTAGCCACAGACTTCGCACTTTCAACACGTTTTGAGCCTGCCCTAGTATTGGATGCTGTGGTTCGCGCGTGTCTGTTTTTGAAAGCTCCCATATTTGGTTTGTCGTATCGAACCAAGTCGGTTTGGACATGAGAAGTACGCTAGGACTTGTGTGTTAGCAAAAATCCCGATATTGGGGACAGTAAAATGTCGCTCACAGAAAAATGGCGAGCTCCAACCTCCAGTTTCCTTCCAAGGCAGTAATGCCTCCACGCGCAGTAACCATCTTTTGCAGGCCGTATCGATGTATTTTCCATTCCGTTTCCGTGCCCCAGTATCTCTGTCGCATTGAAAGTCAGTAAAATGGCGGATAGTTCGGATAGAGTACAACTGACCTCATATGTCAAGAGTCGTAAAACTGCTGCAAATGCATCATCGCTAAGAGCTCGTTTGGAGTCGCTCATCCACATGGTAACTATTCGCACTGCTTCCATTTTGAACTTGAGAGCCTCCTCCGAGTCTCGAATGCCCTGCATGTGCGCCAAGTGAGCCGCAGAGTGGGCCATCACAGCATTAAACGAGGCTGCATTTGACAAGTCCAAGGGGAACCATACGTCGCGCATTGGATTAAAGGTTGACGAGGGCAGATCCTCAAACATCATTGCGGCATATTTGCTCAGCCCTAACAGAGATTTAAATTAGCATTCTTGTGCGAAAAATAGATTGCACCAATTGGCATGAGCTTGTGTAGAGACATACAGTGATGAAGAAGCTTGTGGTGTTCCGAAGTTAATCGGACCGGAAAGCAGTCAAAGGGGTCAAGTTGACTGCAGGCTAGGGCACGATTGACACCTCCAAGCAATTGCGCAGGGATACCGACGTCGTTCAGCATCGAGCCGCTGTGCAATGCAGTACAGAATCCTCCCAAAATGCCGGATACCGAGACTTGGCCGTGTTTCGTCGAGGTGGCTATTGCGAGTGGAGTAGACGGCTTGGTAGGTGACCCAGAAGAGGACGACGCGGATCTACAATGTGATGCGGTAATCGATTCAGAGCCTCGGCGGCGCGGAATCGGACGGAGTGTTCTTTGTGAATTCGAGAGCGATTTGCGCCTCTTGAGCTCTCGGGAGTGATGCCGTTGCTTCCAATGCTCGCGCATGGCGTGGCTGCGTACGCTACCCTGGTCCTGCTCACTTACAAAGACGAACTCGGGCGCACGTTCGGTGAGCGGTGCCACCGCATCATTTGACTCCATTGATCGATGTTGATTATTTGTCTGTATGAGGAAAGCGGCCTGGAATGAGGTAATTTGACAGCGCCGGACAAAAAAAAAAAAAAAAAAAACTATGCTGGTAGTGGCAGCGGTTGGCTGCGTGGTATGTACTGTGGGTTGCTTTCCGAGATGGCTGCGCACTGTTAAATGTGGAAATGCAGAAGCAAGAGCCAAAATAAACGGTCGCGCCGAGTTTGATTAGCGGCCCGAAATGTTCAAGATTACATCGTCCTGACTCCTTTTATTATTCAAGGAGCCCGCTAAGGCTTGCGTTGATGCCCCGGAAATACCACATGAAAAAAAGTGATGGACATGGCTAGCCGAATGAGGCTACAAGCAGCCAGTATTTTCATGTTGTTTCTAGAAATACCCTTCGAGGCTTGAACAGCGTACCCAGTTTTCCTCTCCATGATAGCTGACGTCTGGCTGGTAGCTCTCGCTGCAGCTGTTTTAGCTCAAACCTTAAAAGGCTGGCGCACGAGAAAGCGAGCTCTTTTCCCGATTGAGAGCAGCAACAGGGAGCTTGCCACTTGCGGCGGGCGAGGCCCGATCCAACAGTTCTGTTCTTGCTCACTACGCGAGAGGCCTGATGTATGGCACTTGAGTTTCCTGGCAGAATATGTGCCGATCGATGAGTGTGGAGGAGAATCGACGTCGCCGCGTGCTCTTTCATTAGCCCGGTGAATGAAACTCGTGCAGATAGGGTTGCCAGCAGAGGCTGTGACCCAAAACTGCTTTATGGGCCACCGTTTTGGGTGGCAGGTTTCAGCTAACTAGCTGAAGTTTCTCGCCATGCCCACTTGGATCAGGAAGGAAAGGGATCGGCAGGACGCGGGCGGTTCAATTTCGCTCAGGTCCCCCGTCTACATCGCATCGACAGCTCATGTTTGACCACCAATTCAGAATTTTGGAATATGAGATGAGGGGAGCAGCTGGGGGACAAGAGGAGGTGCCCCAGCGCTCGCTTGCGCAAAACCCGGTCAATAGGCTGGCCCAGCTAACTACCTGCACTGCAGCTGCTGGGTTCCGCTCTGCACTTGCTCACTCACCGGCTGCAGCTAGCGTGGCCAAGGCTGAAAGAGAGCGGGCGGCGTTCCGCCGTCCAACAATGGCCTGTTTCGTCCCGTTCCCCTCAACAGAGATGCAGCCGCTCTGGGGCGCATCGGGTCTGGGCCAGGCATCGACTACCAAAGACGACAAATCAAGGTAGTAACTATTGGTTAGGTCTGTGACGACAGGACGCAATTTCCGTTACGACATCGGATTCAACAAAGGAAAAACAAAACCAGAAAGGACGGGGAATGGCCAGGGCGGTAGCTCGGCAAGCTTATCTGTCGAGTTCGTCCCCTCATCAACGTGCCGACCGGTTTTGCCGATTAGTTGGTCGTTTTGACAAAGGCTATTGCCGTCGCGTCTCGGCAGCATCCTTCTCCGCGCACTGGGTCAAAGAGGCTGCCAGCTATTCTCAGGTAGCGTTGCATTCATGGTTTACTTCGTCCCGGATCTTGGTGGTGGTGGGGGAAAGACGCACCAGAGTCCTTGTCTACCAGTCCGGGCCAGAAAAGGTTGGTGCCAACGGAGAGTTAAAACGTTTCCCCCGCTGGCTGCCTCGCCCCTCTTTGCCAGCAGATAGGATCATTGTTTGGCATATCAGGCGTTAATCCTATTCGGAATCGAAACAAAAAAATGAGGGCAAGTCTGGGTTCTCACTGGGACTCGATCGTTTTGCCATATTGAAACGGGGAGCAACGCCCGCAGGCGACACAAGTGCATGCCACCCATTGCATAATCTGTGCCTACGCAGCAGTGCGTCCGAGGTACGCCAGTAGACCTATGACTCTACAGGTCGAGAGCATGCAGCAACCCGGCGCGCATGATGAAAGCTCAGCTCTCGGCTAGCAGGCAGGCCGAGGGGCCATGTTACAGTCTCGCTAGAAGTGATGCGCCGCCGCAGATCTGTGAAGCAAACAAAATATGCGGTGAACAGTTCCTGTTTTGAGTTAGAGAAGAACGATTCGTCGTTTCTATGATAATCCAGCAGTCAATGGGCACGAAACGTGTGGCCTGTTGCTTTTTGTATGGGCGAAGCTCTACCTTGCATCCTGTGATGCAGCACAATCATGACGCCATGCATGGTCCATCCCGGGTCAGCCAACTTAGTTGGCAGAGTACAAGTCGTTATTCGACGATCTCGCACGAGAGAACATGGAAAGCCCCAGGTTTTCAGACAATTCGTCGGCACGGCTAGCTTGACATAGGACTAAACCGTGGTATATCGGGCATGATGGCGCCAAGTGTCTCATTGCTTCCTGTTCGGGTTTAAAGCCATCGACGCCGAAATGTGGCGCAAAATAGTCTCTTCTGGTGACCGGGGCCCGTCAAATGATAGCGCTGCTGGCGTGGCAATGCAGCATGCATGCAGACAACCGGGCTGGCTTACGAGCGGGACGCGCCTCTGGAGATAGCTCCGTTTGTATATATTCGCTGGCCTTACAGTCCGCAGAGGCGATACATCCTGACTAGGACGCCGCTCGTCTGAGACATTATGGATGGAAATGGACGCCACAGTGGACGCGGGCGTTTTGCAGCTGCATGTTTGGGATGACAACGTCACGCAAGAACACATAATTGGAGGAGGGTTGACCGATATTCGGGCAGGGATTATGGCAGGCATGTTGCACCGAGTTTGATATTGTCCGCTCCTGTACGGGATGATATTTAAGGGTGGCTATGCCCATTATGCCATCCGCGTTTGGAGGACAGCTCGCCGTGTAAGCTGGTGACCTGCACTTTTCACTTCACCCTCCATTTCGCACTCGCATGCTCCCAAAGACACATTATAGAGTGGTCACTTGCGATTAGTCGTCAGGCAGCAATGGAGTTCGGCGCCATTGAGACTCTCCCTCTGGAGATTTTCGAGGACGTCACCTCCTACCTCGACCTCGGCGACGAAGCTCGCCTCTACGCAACATGTCGTCGCCTGCACGCCTACGGCACACCGCTCCTCCTCACGCCGTTTGAGCGCAACCAGCGCGCCATGCTGTGGGCGCTGCGGCACGACGACCTCGGCCTCTTCCGGCGGTGCGTCTCGTTTGGCGCGTCGGCGCACGTCGTCACCGTCTTCAAGACCAAGCCGCCCGAGATGGTGTACGACGACGAGGCCGACAAGGACGGCAACCTGCCCGTGCGCCGGCCGCGGCCGCGGACGCCCAAGCATATGTCGACGCTGGCCGTGGCCGTGCGCGCGCGCGCGCGCGCCGTCTTTGCGCACCTGCAGGCCGAAGGTGTCGGGTTCGAGGGGATCCCGCCGGCGGCGCTGCGCGGGCAGCTGCGCGTGCTCATGAAGGCGCTCGTCAGCCCGCGACGGCTGCACGAGCTGCCGGCGCTCATCGAGGGCGGGTTCCTGGCGCAGGTCGAGGCGCACACGGACCGGGTCGTGGCGTGGCCGCTGTCGCGGGCCATTGTCGCGGGCGCCTCGACGGAGCTGGCGCAGCTGTTCCTCGACGCCGGCGCCGACCTGCAGGCGACGCACGAGCACAGCTACCACGGGTGCGTCGCGCCGCTGGCCGCGGCCATGCTCACCAGCACCGTCGACATGACGCGGCTGCTGGTGCGGCACGGCCAGACGCGCGACCCGCCCGTGCAGCAGTATTTTCGTGCCGCACGACGAGCCGGCCCGGCGCCGGCCCGGCGCCCGCTCTTCGCGGCCGTCCAGCGGCTCGCGCGCGATCCTGTCGACGGTGCCGCTATGGTAGCCGACTGCCTGGCGCACGGGTGCGACATCAACGAGACGGAGACGCGGGTCTGGGACCGCGGCTTCAACTGGAACTGGCGCCCGCACCAGCAGCTCAGCACGCCGCTGCTCGAGTTCCTGGACCGGCTGCCGCTGAGCCCGGGCACCCCGGCGCAGCTGGCGGCCACGGTCCGGAGCCTGGCGTTTCTGCTGGCGCGCGGCGCCCGGACGCCGGCGTTGGCGGCCGACGGCAGCGGCGGCAGCAGGCCCGCGTCGTCGCCGCTCATCCGGACGGTCACGCCGAGCTGCCTGGAGCTGCTCCTCGACCGGTGGCAGCTGCCGTCGCTCAACGACGACCAGGTCTTCGCCATGGTCACGATGCTCGTCGAGGCGGGCTGCATGGACGGCGCCATGGGCCGCCTGATGCGCCGCTACTGCCGGGGCGTCCACAACGAGGAGCCGTACTTTGAGCCCGCGTGGCGTGGCTGGCGGCGTCTGCTCGACCTCTTCCTCGCGCGGCCCGGCGTCGACCCCAGCGTGCTCCTGCTGCACCTGCTCGTCGACTCGGGCACCCGGGAGATGTCGACCGTCGAGCCGCTCCTCGTCGCCGCCGTCGACTACCTCCAGGCGCGCGGCGCCGACATCAACGCGCCCGTCTCGGCCAAGCGCAGCTCGGCCCTGCACATGCTCTGCAGCGTGTACCAGCACCCCATGCCCGACACCATGTGGTGGCACCGCTCGCCGTACCAGGCCGAGGTGGTGCAGCACCGCAGAGACTTGGTTCATATGATGATGAGCCGCGGCGCAGATCCGCTGCTGCGCTTCAACGGCAGGGATTCGATGGGGGAGCTGACCGTGTATCTCAAGGCCACCGATCCGTCGGCGACGGCATGGGTCTACAAGATTGGCAAGACGCTGTGTGAGGGCATTGTGGCCCAGAGGCTGGCGCAGTTCAACGGAAAGACATATATGGAGAACAAAGACGCCATGGCCGCAGTTCAAGTCTCTTGAAGGAGAGCCAACTGCGAGCCCTGAGAGCGGTAGATTGCCAAAAAAAAAATTCCAGGTTTTTTGTTGCTTGTTTGGCTTTATTCGTTCCTCGGCGGCATGGAAGTATCAGCTTCTCATTCAAATGCATTGCATTTCGGCGTTGGCTTTTTTCTCTCTTTTTTATTTTTATTGTTTGCGATAATTTACGAATACGATAGATACACGACCGCCCAATACATACTGACATTGCTATAATCATATCCAGATAGACAACAACTACGGATTTCCATGGTACACACATTTGGAAGGACTACAGAGCATGGACTACCGATTGGCCATTTACAGAATTGATTTCGCATCATGTACATACTCAATGACTTACTCAATAAAACTCTTGAAAAAACTAAAATTGAAAACGGTTCATATTTTCCGGCTTTCCTGATCCCAAATCCCGATTCCCCCAAATCTCACTGCCCCCATCTCTCTGTAAGCTGACCAGCCGTTGAGGCTGACCGTTGACCCCAGAGTTTTCCTTGACATTAAACCCGCTCGTCAGCATGACAGCTCAAAGCTCAAAACAGAAAAGACGGTAAAATCTCCGAGGTTGGCAGCTTCAGCCGAAACGAGAGGAAACACCCGACTAGCCCAGTTTCCTCGGCCAAGAGAAGATGCCAAAAAAGCAAGTAGCAAGTGGCGTGATGTCTTTGCGGGCGCTGTAGTTTCCGCGCGCGCGCTGTCTCGGGTAGCGCACCTTGAGACATGCATTGCATGCGCATTGCTAGGTGGTATCCGGTCGCCAGTTTACGGTCTTGGAGGTGATTAGGTCTAGGACTCGAGGAATGGCGCAAGCCACTCGCCTATATCGTGCATTGTTTCCTCATTTCTCCTTGTTCACCCCGGTATCAGTTTTTCCGCCTCGAGGTCGTCTAGTCGCATGAGAAACTGCTAGTATATGCAGTGGCGTATTTTGAGATCTGGGCTGTCATGTTACACCACAGCTGTGACAACGCACGTCGAATGAGACATGCAATAGAGAGCTTGGGGACTAGCCATGCCAAAAGGGGAAATGTGGGAGCAAAGAGGCATGAGAGTTTTTACAGAAAACGGCAATTGCATGTGTATAGCCTTCATCATAATAGTCTATTTGCAGAAATTCTATCAAAGTCTACTGGGGTAGCACTCGGCTTGCCCAGATCATGAGTATCCATCACGTAACAAAACAAGAATAAATATGTTTATTCAAACGCCAGGGATCCGAGCTGTATACTGTGCTCTCACCCTATCCAAAATGCCGATATAAAACAGTGCGCTTTTGATTTAGAAGCGGTCGAGCAGACCACGGCTCTCGAGCAGCAGGATGATCTCGTGAACAATGGAGCGGACGCTCTGCTTCTCAACATCGACAACGAGGTCGGCCTTGGCAGGGGCCTCGTAGGGGTCGTCAACGCCAGTGAAACCCTTAATCTCACCGGCGCGGGCGGCCTTGTAGAGGCCACGGCGGTCCGTCTTCTCGCAGTACTCCAGAGGGGTGGCGACGTGGACGAGGAAGAAGGGGCCAGACTTCTCGATAAGGTCGCGAGCCTGCTGGCGGGCCTGCTCAAAGGGAGCAATGGGGGCGGCGATAACGGCGGCACCGGCGCGAGTCAGCTCAGAGGCGACGTAGGCGATGCGCGAAATGTTGAGATCGCGGTCGGCGCGGCTGAAGCCCAGCTCGGAAGAAAGCTCGGAGCGGACGGTCTCGCCGAGAAGCATGGAGACGGGACGGCCACCACCCTGGTTGAGGGTGGTCTGGAGAGCGCGGGCAATCTGATCCTTGCCAGAGTTCTGGAAACCAGTCATGAAGACGGTGAAACCCTTCTCGCGAGGCAGGGGGTTCTGCTCGCGGAGAACCTTGACCACCTCGGGGTAGGAGAACCACTCAGGAATCTCCTTGCCGGTGCGGAGGCGGTTGCGGAGCTCGGTGCCGGAAATGTTCATGGTGCGGGTGCCCTCGGGGATCTCGTTGGCGGGCATGTACTCGTCGCGGTCGGGGATATAGATCATCTCCTGGAACTCGACCATCTTGATCCCAAGCTCCTCCTGGTGCTGCTGGACGAGAGTCTGGGCGTCGTAGGGGCCGTAGTGGTCCTTGCCGCTCTTGTTCTTGCCGGGGCCGGCGTGGTCGCGGCCGACGATGAAGTGGGTGGAACCGTGGTTCTTGCGGATGATGGCGTGCCAGAGGGCTTCGCGGGGACCACCCATGCGCATGGCAAGGGGAAGGAGAGCGAGAGCGGCCATGCCGTTGGGGTATCTGGCAATGAGGGCCTTGTAGACACGGACACGGGTGAAGTGGTCAATGTCGCCGGGCTTGGTCATGCCAACGACGGGGTGGATGAGGACGTTGGCCTGCTGGGAGCGGGCGGCGCGGACCGTCAACTCACGGTGAGCACGGTGCATGGGGTTACGAGTCTGGAAGGCAACGACCTTTTGCCAGCCGAGCTTGTTGAAGTGAGAGCGGAGCTCGGCGGGTGTGACTTGAATACTTGTTAGCTTGTGCCGGCGAGGGGCGCCAATGGGATGGACATACAGCGGAGGTCGAGGAAATCGTAGTGCGCGAGACGGTTAACAGCCTCGAGCTTACCACCGACGTAGAACTCCTTGGCGGTGCTCAAAAGGTGCTTGACACCGGGGTGGGTGTCGTCGTCGCTGCCAAAGACGTTCTTGGCCTCATCGACCCTGCAGGACGTGTTAGTGGCTTGGGTTGAAATTAATTATAGGGGCGAGCTATGCACCTACTTGTCGGGGCGGTAGATATCCTCAATGGTAAGAATGGCCAGGTTGCGGTCGTCGCGCGAGTCGCGGAGGGTGATGCGGGCACCAGCCTTGAGGCCGAGGCTGTCAATCTGCTGCTGGTCGACGTCGAGGGTAATGGGCATGCTGAAGAGCAGGCCGCTGGCAAGACGGTTGTCCTTGACGACGCTGTAATTGTGATTAGTATGCGACAAAAAAGGTAGAGGAAACTGAATGAACCTACCCATTGTAGTCCTTTTCGGTCATGAAGCCTGGGCATGATGTCAGCGGGGTACCTTGAAGCGCAGCGGAGCGGACGTACCCTCGAGGGGAGAGAAGCCGCCATTGAGGATGAGTTCCAAGTCGCAAAGATGGCGCTCGGTGAGAACAAGAGCGGGAAGCGTCTCGGATTCGGCAGCGAGCTCAGCCTGGCGGGGGAGGTCGCGGGCGAAGAGGTCCTTGAGGACGCCGCCGTGGGGAGAATTGGCCATTGCGATGTATATGGAGGGGCAGTGGAGGGGTAAAGTCTAGAGAGGCTTTTTTGTCGAATAGAGACTACCGCAAAGACTCGGCCGACTGGAGAGAAGAGAGGAAAGTCGAAAGACGAAGGGATGAAGAAGAAGAGATTGCAAAAGAAGAAGATTGATGACGCGAGAAGAAAAAAAAATGAAATAGTCTTTGGCGAGGTTCCGAAAGTATCAGCAGCCAAAAAAAAGTAGCGAGTCCGGAGATGCGACAGCTAGCGCGGCGGAAGATGTGGGCAGGTCGCAATCACGCAATCGTGGGGCACCGGGCCGTCGAGGAAGATGCTAGTCAGGGAAGAGTATGGAAGATGGTTGGGAGATATGAGTAGCAAAGTACTGGACGAAGATGAAGAAGCAGAGATGGCGAATGGAGATGGCGATGCAGAGAAGAGCGTGCAAACGGGGAAGCTGGAGGAGGAGCGTCTTATTAATACTCGGAAATATTTTATTTAAAACGCATTTAAATAATTATTCTGGCAGCTGTCGCTTCAGGCACCTTGCAGAGGCTTTCAGGCTGCTTTTACTGGGTGGTGGCGCTAGAACCAGGCATCTGGCAGCGCCTCGTAGCCCTGTAACCGCTGTAAGCTCGCCTGTACCTGGTCGAGTTTGGTGGCTGGCCACTGCAAGTACAGGTACATGCTCAGGTACAAGGCCTGCCGTGCGTCATTTCTAGATTGCTAATGCCTTAATCAGAAGCTGAACGAAGACGACTGCAGCTAATACACGGACTACGGGGAATAACAGGGCAAACATGTTGCTTACGTGTAGTTTTTATGCTGAGAGCTGTAAGCACTCTGTTGAGCCTGAGATGCTACACTTCAAAGGCTTCTTCTTTCTGCTAGCCAGACTCACCTCAGTGAACAATCCGGGCATTAAAGAAAGAAAAAATGTGACAAAATACGGCATTCATCGCATGCATCCTTCTTACAAAGCGCATTCTCAATCTCCGTCCTCCCTCCTCCAAAAGTACCGGTACCTTCGGACCATCGGCCAAGCTTTTGCCAGAAAGCCTCCCCATAACGTCAGAGCAAATGCCCAATCGGGCAAGGCCGCCCACTACACCTTGTGAGCGCCACCGAACCAACCGATGGTGCAATACCTCGCTGGCTCCGTCGCGTGCAACAAATATAACGTAGCACTGATTTCGAAATCTCTTATCCGCAGACGGTATCGCTCATGACCATTCTTGACCGTTCCAGAGGCGTTGCTTGGCCTGCCTGCTGTCGACATTCTTGCCCAGCCTTGCACACTCGCAACCTACAAGCCACAGCTGAAAAAAGCCCATTCTCACCTCATTGTGAGCACTATTCCTCAAGACCCTGTCCTGCTTGGTATTATCTGCATCAACGGCGCGCGCTTACGGCGTTCGCTGCTTCCAGAACCCGTTGAACGGCAGGAAGCCCTGCTCAACGGCGTACGCGGAGACCGACCGCACACATTTCCTGGCAACCCTCAATTTCCCCGTCCTCTGTCGCGACCCGACCCCCATGCCAAATGGCCAGCTCTCCCGGGGTTCTTTGCCCCGTACCCGGAGCTCGGCACTTTGTCAATTGCGAGCCTTGGCTTCCCCCGGACAAGCCCCGGGCCGGGCGGATCTCATTTGAATGTGTGCGCGAGCCAGTTGGCAGCCATACGTGATTGCCGTGTAGTTGATTTCATTTTCTTTGCTGTTTTATCCAAGTGCAGCATGGCATGTAAATGAATTGCGAGTTGCTTCGACCTCCAATCTCTGCCTCCAAGTCCCGTCTGCAACTCTTCGGCTCTCAACCCACCGACGAGGTCGCTGAGCTGCACATCTCAGGTCGCTCCCGCATAGTTATCATTGGAGCGATTTTCGAATAAACACATCGTAGAAGTCGTAAGAAGCCTCCCTTTCCCCGGATCGTCGGCATCGCAAACTCGACGCGGGCCACCGTTATAGGAGCTCTGTCCTACAGGGTATGACCCAAGCCTAGATCAATCTATGTGGACATGAGGCAAGCATCGCGGGCGGAGTTTATTTCAGTTCGGCTGAGAATAGAAAAGTTGAACAAGGCCGCGGCGTGTGTGTGCATATATTAACTGCACTGGTCCGCCTGCTCGTTACTCCGACCAACCGGTTTTCCGGGCCAAGGCCGCGCCCCCCGCGCTCTCCGCACCGCGCTCTCCGCCAACACACCTAATACTAACTGAGTTCTCAAGACTCTGTCCACCCTGGGCGCTAACATGATAGCCTGGTGTGATCTCTTGGAGTCTCATGAGGAATCAAACGAGTTTCCCCCCCCCGCAACTTACTCGCTTGCTTCCCTATGACAGCCAAAACTGTGGGGTGAATAGTTGCTTGATTCCTCATGACAGCCCAAGCGACCCTTAAGGTTCGACGCTAAAGAGCTGATACGCGGAACGCAGACACATACGTCGTTGAAAATAAAACTAAATCACGCATTGAATTCGGACCGGGTGGTTGTTAGCTAGAAATATAAAAGTGTCATTACATCTTCGTGATATGAACAGGCTCATTCGCATGAAGAAACTTCGGCATACCCCTGCTACAACGTCTGGGTTATTTCACAAAACAACTATCCTTGTTTTAACTTTTTTATCTATACACTAAAATGTCTTCAATTCGAGTGGGAGTTGTTGGGTCGACGGGAGAAACAGGCTCCTCCATCATAAACGGGTTATTGGAAGCCGGCCAATTCGTTCGTACCGCATTCTACTCATGCATCAGCACACAGTCTGACACAGTTTCATAGCAAATTACGGCTTTTATCCGACCTAGCTCTGTCGAAAAACCGGCAAGCATAGCGCTGAAGGAATCTGGTGTTACGATTGTCGGCGTGGAGCTGGAGGGCAATCCTGCAGCTCTTCAGAAGGCCCTTGTCGGCATCGAGGTGCTCATATGCGCCATCGGCCCGTTTGCTTTTGACGTGCAGTACGGCCTCGCAGACGCCGCCAAAGCTGCTGGCGTCAAGCGATTTGTCCCTAGCTCGTTCACGGCCGTAACACCACCAGGCGGCGTAACCGCGGGAAGAGATCATGTAAGCAACAAGAATCCATCTTGGCCGAAACGACGACAGACCACTTGAGTCATCCTAACAGATCCTCCAGAAGGAAAAGATTTTCCAATACATTAAAGATGTTGGGCTACCTTACACCATCATCGACGTCGGCTGGTGGTACCAAGCATCCATCCCGTCTGTGCCTTCGGGCAGGCTTGATTATCTGACCAAGTTCAACCGAACCGAAATCGCGGGAGACGGCAACACGTTGTCCGCCACGACAGACAAGCGAGATATTGGCCGCTACGTGGCGCGCGTCATTGCTGACAAACGCACGATAAACAGGTTCGTCCTCGCCCACAGCGAGCTGCGTAGCCCCAACGACATTTACGATCTGGTCGAGAGGCTCAGCGGAGAAGCACTGGCTCGCACCTATCTGGATGAGGCAGCATTGCGGAAACGGATCGAAAACGCAACAGAGAAGCTGAAGACGGACCCGAAGAACGCGCAGGCTTTGTGGATCAAGTCGAATGCCGAGATTCAGCAGTCGTTGGAACTACGCGGCGATAACACGCCAGAGAGCGCCAAGAAGCTTGGCTATCTCATATTTAAAGAACTGTATCCCGGGTTCACATTTCGGACGTTTGAGAGCTGTGTCAAAGAAGCCTTGGCTGGTCAGGCCAAACCGCTTTATGAGAGCAATGAAGCGATGCAAGCATTTCTAAAGTAGTCAGATAGTATGCCTATGCTGTCACAGAGTGCGAAGGTGCGCCTGTCCCTCACCCCATCGATCTTCCCATAGATTCCTTCTCAGATAACTCCAGCCCATGGGTGCTGATAAACCCCATGATGACTTCATCTCGTCCAGTTTGACTGGCTTGGCTAACTGATATAGTTCAAGAATTGGATACCCGTATTTGGACTTTTTCAGTCCGGCGTTAAAATCGGCGTTGCCAATGCCGTGGGGCTCTTCTGGCACGGTACCAGGTGTGCGACGTTCTTTTGCAGGAATAACGGCAATGTGGCTAGCATATAATCTGATTAGAGCCCTGAAATAAAGGCTAATTGCATGCAGCTCTGAAAAAGTATTCACGTAATGGCTGCTTGTCCGGGGTCTTGACGAGTACCTTTGGTCTCGTAAAACCACAACCGCTCTACACCGTCTTGCAAACGATATTTTCGATGCTCGTGGTTTTTCTTTCTGGAAGCTATATTTTGGAGATGCACAGGCTGAATGGCCATGAGAACGTCTGATTCCACGCGATCTGACGCGTCAGCCGTGGCAGCTCGACGTGGTTTCTGGGCTGATGCCTTGGAGGCAGAAGTGCTTGATTCAGCTTTCTGTTTGAGCAGTATAGGTCCGAGTGTAGTCTCCCTCAATGGCGCAAGTGGTTTGGAGGGGCTTCTTGGTGCCATTGATTAAGGGTGTAGTCTTTCAACATCGAAGGTCTTTGGATGTCTGGCATTGGTGGTCGAAGTTGATGCTGCTTGAAGAACGTCACGTGTCGACCGCCGTTTGCTACGGCGACTGCACTCTATCCAATCTCTGAGCATAACTTCGAAAAACTTTTCTTTTAGAAATTGAATATGCTGCCGAGTTGTTGCATTCTTTTCTTATCTATATCAATGGCATCCAGCATCTTCCTGGCAATTGACATGCCACTCAGCCACCCCACTGGCTAGCGGCCTAGCCTGCTGAGGCTCAGCGCGTAAATCGAAAAAGCTGCCGCTGCCAACTCTGATTGAGCTTTGGCCTTGCCCATCCTACTTTACCATCGTCCGACGGGCTCGAAACAATTTCGCCATCTCAATTCTCTTCCCAGCCCTCTCCTAGTCATATTCTTGCCCTGGATTTTTGCAGGCACTTAACCAGAAAGGCAATTGCTGCCCTTTCCTGGCTTCACTCAGAACTTTGACCGGCGAAGCTTTCCTTGGCCCCCCCCTTGTGCTTGATTGCTGTGGCGATTTATTAGTGGGCATCGGGTTTCCTGGGCAAAACTCTTGGCTTGCAGCGACGCAATACGAGCCCGATGAAACGCCAGCTTCGTTTCCCTTCATCTGCGACAAACAAACTTGTCCCCTGAGCTGTCCGTCTTTGCAACGGTCGGGATTTCGGTTTCTTCGATGCGATAGAGAAAACTTGTCGTTGCCTCCGCCAGCCAAACAACCCAACAAACGCAAATCGTCCGAATCGATCATCATTCCAGCGCGAGAGCCTCCAATATTACCCGCAGCTCTGCCTGCGGCTCGCCGATCGCCAGTTGAGCAGGCTCCTCGACAAACGGCCGACGCGGTTTTCTTCAGCCATGCTTCTCCTGATTGCGTCCTATTTTTCACTGCTGCTGCCAATCGTGGCAGCGGCGGACGATTCTAAAGTCATCCAAGGCTACGATTTTGATGGCACGATCCAGAAGCTCGACATTGCACCACAGCCGCAGCTGTACTCGGGCAGCTTCGCCGACTGTCTCCGCGGTGGCAGTTTGTTCAACTTTTCCACATTCGATGTCGCCTACTACACCGACAATGACAATCACACCCTCTTCCTCCACCTCGATGGCGCCAGCAATATTCGAAAGGAGTCCCTTATGCTCCACCTGTCCATCGAGGCTTATGGCGAGACGCGATTCAACATGACATACGACCCGTGTAAAGCGCAGATGGACACTCTGTGTCCCTTGACTTCCGATAACCGCATCAGTGCCTTTGCTGTCGTCCCAGTATCTGCCGATGATATCGCGGGGATGCCCCAGGTGACCATGAGCATACCCGACTATGAAGGCTTCGCGCGCATACAGATTTTTGCCAATTCCACGCAGACCGAGATTGGTTGCTTCCAGACGGTCATGTCGAATGGAAAGACACTCTCACAGCCTGCCGCCATTGGCTCTACAGTTGGCGTGTTTGTCATTGTCGCTATGCTCGCTTCCTTCGCCACGGCGGTATACGGCATCAGCATCCCGCACATGCGCATGCATTACGCCCATTCGTTCTCGGTCCTGATTGTATTCGAGACGTTTCAATACATCTTCTTCTCCGGCGCATTGTCTGTCAATTGGCCCAGTGTGCTGCCAGCATGGTGGAGTAATTTTGCATGGCCTTCAGGCATGTTTGCTACGCATGACTTGGTGCGATCCATCAGCTCCTTCACAGGAAATGTGGTCAGCGTTGGCCAGGTTGGCGGTGCTGGTTCAGTGCCAATCAACAACAACGGCGGCTTAACACAGCAGATTTACGGACGCGCAGATCCTGGCAGCGGTGAAAAGCCCTCACCAGTCAGCGATCTTGATGATTACGCATGGGGTGGTGAACCTAATACTCCCGGGATGCCGATGCCCGGCTCTTGGCCGGGCTTTCCTGGAACTCTCTCCGCGGTTCATATTCCACCCGCAGAGGCTTTTACCCTTGCTTTGATTTGGTTCATGGTAGTAATTGGCCTCGTTACCGTGCTGATGGTGCTGTTCAAGTTCACCCTGGATCTGCTTATCAAAGTGAAGCTACTCAAGTCAGACGGTTTCAACTACTACCGCCGCCATCTTGGCGGCTATCTCGTCTCTGCTTTACTGCGCACTTGCTTCATTGGCTTCTTTGCACTGACCACTCTCGCCATGTATCAGTTTACTCTGCGTGGCCCGGATGGTCCCACAGCCATCGCAGTCGTCGTCTTCCTGATCTTGCTGCTTGGTATTGGTGGCATAGCTGCCTACGCTTGCTACTTTCGCCTCCGACATGGCAAGTACTCTACTGCACCCGACACCATTCGATTCGAAAGCGCCAAGCTCTTTAAGACTGTGCCCTTTGTGTCTGCCATTCGAAACAGCGAGCGCGGCGAGCAAGAGACTGCCGAACAGCGCCGCCTATACGCCTCGGTGCCCATTACCAGAATTATATATACCAACGACGACCCGAACCGCCTAACTGTTCACCAAGATGCTGGATTCATCAAACGATTTGGCTGGCTCGCTGGCCGCTACCGTCGCACTCGCTGGTGGTACTTTGCCTTCTACCTGGGATACCAATTTGTCCGTGCCTGCTTTATTGGTGGTGGCGTCCGCACGCCATTGGCGCAGGTTTTTGGCCTGTTCTTGTTTGAGATTATTGCTTTGATCATGGCTACGAAATTCACCGCTCTCGAAGCTTCACGCAATGCAGTTGTGTCCGTCTGGATGCTCTCCATTGCCAAGGTCGTCACCACCGGCCTATCAATCGCTTTCATCTCTGACTACAACCTGAACCGCATTGGTGCCACCGCTATTGGGCTCGTCATCGTCGTGGTACAGGCATTCCTTGCAGTTGCCGTCTTGATCCTCACGGCGCTTGGTATCATGTCCTCTTGGATGTCATTGTCGCGGAACAAAGAGAATTTTACCGAACCTTTTGTCGACTTGCGTGTCAAGTACTTTGAACACATGGAGAAGCGAACTGACGACCTGCCTGCGCCGCCCAAGTCCGAGGAAACAACTCCCGAGGCCAGCGATCCCGGCTTTAATGTACACAATGTTCGACGAGCTCCCAAGATTGAGGATGAAGATGAACTAGGTGAAATGGCGCCGCCGCAGCCCGGATTTACAGGACAGGCCAGCGTTATTGGTCAACGCAGTCGCGCCAACAGCGCCAGCTCGCGTTATTCGGCCAGCAGCATCCCCCGCGCCGCTCGTGTACATCGAGCGTCGTGGAGCTCCAAAGAATTTGCCCAAATGCAGGCAGAAATGATGACTCGACCTGAGAATCAGCGTGGAAACCGCTCGAGGAGCAATTCGCAGCGCATGTCCTCTGCGTCTGCAAAAATTGCTGCCGTGCTTGCCACTGACTCTCCGGGCACTGCCACACCAGCTCGACGACCGATGACGCCGACACGTGAATCGTCCGAAGACACCCGCGAGAGTTC
This sequence comes from Aphanocladium album, assembly GCA_029218145.1. Taxonomy (NCBI): domain Eukaryota; kingdom Fungi; phylum Ascomycota; class Sordariomycetes; order Hypocreales; genus Aphanocladium; species Aphanocladium album. The sequence goes on from JARDXD010000193.1 coordinate 118,262, forward strand.
GAAAACGGCGACATCAGACACGACACCCACAAAGCAGGGTGACGCGCCTGATGAGGAGACGAAAGTAGAGAGAGTGATGGCGGACGAACAGATTGAAGTTATGCAGCCAGTGACTGCCACACAGGAATCGGCAGCAGCTCTCGAAAGGAACGCTGACATCACCGAGAAAAAGACAGAGGAAAAAGTTACTGTATAAACAGACACAGTGAGCTTTTGATATTATTGTTATTTAAAAATGACTGTCCCTTGACGGCATTAATGCAGGGGCATGGCTATTGATTGACTGGGCGCGCATATTTGTTTTGCATAGGTCTTGAAGCAGAGTCCCTGCCTTTTACGAATAATTAGACGACCATATTAGTTACTCATAAGAATTTAAGAACATGACAATGGATTTTAAAAAAATTTACGCTCTTTTCGCAGCAGTTGTTGAATGAACGCATCCACGCAGCGAATTGCTGTTCTCGCGACCGTCCCGTCAGTATCAAACTCGGGATCATACGAAGCCAGTGTAAGCGACACCGGCTGCACCTGCTTGACGACATTATCGAGAGACTTTGCCAGATCGTCCTCGAGCAGCCCGCCGTAGGAAGCCAGCTTGTTCGCTTTGCCGACCGAGGCGTCCAGACAGTCCAGGTCGACGTGTACCATTGTCCGCTGCAGCTTCTTCCGCCCCAACACGCCGTCCAGCTCGCTCGCAAAATCAACATTCTTCTCCGTACTACCCCAGATGATGTCAAAACCAGCTTCCGTCACCAAATCCCGCTCTTCGTCTGTCACATCGCGCATGCCCACATGCACGAGCCTTTCCAGATCCATCGGGACAAACCCTTCCACAGAGCGCAGCATCCGCCGATAGCACCGCCCAGCCAGCATCGCCACGGCCATGGAGTCGCCGTACCCGCTCGCAATCGTCTCGGGCGTGTGGAAATCGTCGTGCGCGTCAAACCACACGCAGCCCGTCGTCGTCGTCGCCAGACCGGCCCACACACCGACGGCGGCATTGCAGTTGCCCGCGAGGACGATGGGAAAGGAGGACTGCGCGCGTGCATCGGCGACGAGCTGAGAGATGTGTCGGTAAAGCGCAAAGATGCGCGCGATTTCGCCGTCATGGCCGGTAAAGTCTCGGACAATGACATGATTGTGGATGGGGAGGTTGTGGTGGTGGAGGGCGCTGGCTAACTGCTGCAGTGCGAGAGGACCACGGCCGGGACCAACGGCGGCGGTACCGCCGTGGAAGGGCGCAGAGATGATGGAAATTGATTTGATCATTTTAGATGACATTTTGTTATGGTCAAAACGCTTGGATGGGGGTGGCTGCTGTGCGGGCGAGATGGCGCTTATACCGTCACGAGAGTCTGCGAAAGGCGCATGTACGTAGTACATGTCAATCGTCTTGTCAGAGAGATTGTCGAATGACTCACTCACGCCTTTGCGCGTACATGTACATGTATCATCACACATCGATTCCACGAATTTTGACTATTGCCAGTGTCAACTTTAACACATTAAACGGGGCGACTTCATATTTCACAACGAAATGAGAGGCTTTCGTGAGTGCGGACGGCTGGTAAAGGCCGGATTCAAACGAGGACACTGGCAAGTTTTTTTTGGAGCACATGTCGGTATGGGCGGGTTGCTAACGAGTTTCCAGGGTTGATTTCATCCACTTGCAGTTTTCGACGCTGGAGAGCGTCTAGCTTCACAGGTAGCAAAGAGATCCAGTAGTTTGGTTGGAAATGTTGGACAGCGTAGCAGCGCAGCATGGTACTGAACCGCTTACGCCGCTGCACCGGGCAGGTTAGCTTGAATTTGTTGCCATCGTTTTTGTGAGATCGCTAGGGATTAACCCCCACACGCTGTATAAACCTCTGTCAATTGCCTCGCACACTAGGCAACCCAGCAGAGCCCTAGGCGCGGGTGAGGCGGGCAGCTTCAGATGCACCGTAGCGAAGTCCTATGATATTCCTACGTAGGCCTGATGGAGAGCTTGTTACTGTGATATGGTGCTGTCGATAGTCTCTCATCTCCAAGTAATAAGCAGTGCCAAGCTCGCGCCGAGGAGGCCCGCAGATGAGAACACATCGAGATTGGAGAGCTCACAAAGAGCTCCGCGCAGACTCAACAACTAGGCGCAAGATACACATCTGACTGGCAACGCCATACGAACGTGCGCGATTTTAGTTCGTGGTTCTTTGGTAAGCGGCTTCGTGGAGTTGACTCACCCACACTACTAACCAGCAGTTCTGGCCGTCAACGCGGAGTGCTGCTTCCCACATGCTACCAGCTAGTTAACTAAATAAGGCTGGAGCCTTGTTGCTGATGTGCCAGCGCCCCATTCTGTTGTGGAATTCTCTCCCAGTAACGCACCAGCTCATGATCGTCTGTCATCGACAAAGGTCGCTTGTCGCTGAGCCGCCTGCGCCATCTCATTGTTTCATCAGGTAGCCGTCTTGCTATCGCAGCACACTGTGTCTTTCCCCCCCCCTCTGTGCAGGCAGGTTCGCTGACGAGATTCGAGTTGCCCGTTTCTTACGCAGCTGCCTGTTCTGGGGCCTAATAAGGTGCCGCTAAATTACATCGACGAGATTGGGCTAGTTCGGGTGCTGGGCTTCCCCAGCGGCACTCCGACCCAAGGCTGTGGAGGCACCTCTCAGCGGGCGCCCATGCCATCACCTTCTCCTCGAATAAGCGGAAATACGCGCCAGACAACAGCAGCAAAAAAAAAAAATGCCGACACAGATGCCGACACCGCCAGACACGCTCGGGCCGACGAGGCAGAGGAGGTGGTCGGCGAAAGTGAGAACTGGATGCACCACATGCCGGTGAGTTTCGACAGGCGCGTCCATCTCCTCAAGTCAGGGAAGAAGGCTGACACTGGAGGCTCATCTGCTCCGACCATCAGCACACGCCGCGTGAAATGCGATGAGAAAAAGCCCGTCTGCGGCAACTGCTCCATCAAGTCGCGCCCCTGCGACATCTCTGGCGAAACCATCATCCGCGGGCGACAAACCAAGTCGACGAGTCCGCTCACCAAGACCAAGTCACCCGCACCGGAGCTGCTGAGTGAGACTCAGCCGCCGACGCCGACGCCGACGCCATCGCCGCTTGCCTCGGCGCCGCGAAGAAGAGTCGCCGTGCGTCGCGCCGGTCATCACTTTGTGCACGATGTCACTCCCTGGGGATGGGATTGGGTAGAAGCGTGCGAGTACTGTGAGTTTCGCATGGCGCCACCCCGCCACGTTGGAATCTCTCGTGCCTGCTAGATGCGCCCGTACTGTAGCTAACACGCGCGCGCACCAGGGAACTCGGTGTATCCTATAGACACGGAACAGGATCTGTTGCTGCCGTGCGCTTTCCCCACAAAGCCCGACAAGACCAAATTCATCCCTGGGCCAATATTCGCCGTCTTCATCATGGGCAGCCTCGCGCACAACATGTCGCGCATCTGTCGGCTGCTCGGCGTCAAGGTTGCGACGGAACCGCTGCCTGAGCTGTCTCGAATGAGGCAAAAGTACAACCACTACATGGGAAATGAACTGGTGCGGCTGAATAAAGACATTGCCAATCCTGAAACCTACGGCACAACTCGAGTCTTTGGTCGTCTGATAGGGCTGATAGCGAGTGAGGTAAGCTGTCCGATGGCTGGAGCCTTTAATTTATATTCGCGGAGGCTAACGTAGGTGCAGGTCGATATACATTCTCCAAATCTGCGGTTGCACTTGCAGGGTTTCATCACGCTAATTACTGTGAGCGGCGGCGTGCAAAGAGTATTAGAGCGGAAAGAAGCAAATATCCTCGCCATTATTTTCGTCATGGTGTAAGTCATGCATTATATAATGTCAGCACAAAACTAACCATTGTCTCTTCAGCGTCTGTACTGTGATGAACACAACAAGCCCCTCTACAAATATGATGTCCGGGGAGTTGTCCTTCACCAATCAAGACATATACACTTGCTATGCATCTTTACTACATCCGTCGTTTCCGTGCCCGACGCAGTTATTCTTGTGCATTCGAGATATCAACAGGCTCCGAAGTCAAATAGCATCCGGTGATTATAGCGCCGATTTATTACGGGCCGCCAGCCATGCCGTGTTTGAGAACATTGCCGCCTTCCAGCCGGAGAAGTGGCTGGAACGATACGAAATGCCAAAGGACTCCATTCGGACACCCTTGGCCCGAATATACCAACTGGCTGTCGCATTTTACGCAAAGCGCACGCTGGCAGCGCGTGCCGGCATCGATCACGGGCCGGATCAACAGGTTGCAGAGGCCAGGCAGCTGATACGCCTCATTGCTTCGGCCAAAGACACGCTGCCGCCAAAGACGCTGTGCTGGCCCCTCATCGTGGCGGGTGCGGGACTCGCGCCCGCTGGGGACTCGGACAAGGCGGTGGTGGAAGAGAGACTCGACGAGGTGGGCCGCCGGAGCGACGTCGCGGATGGAACGCTAGATGGGCTGAGCACGTTACGGGCGTTTTGGGCCTCCGGGAAGACATCATGGGATGACTGCTTTGTAGATCCTATTTTCTCGCTGTCGAATTGACAGACTACGGTAAGGCTGCTCACGAGAGGCGTCTGCCATGCAAGCAAGAACAAATGTTACCAATGCAACATAGCCAACATGTGCCTTCGTTATACCCACCGAAATACCACTAAGACGGTATTCAAACAGCTTCCAGCCAGCAGTCAAGGATCTAAGCTTGCAAGCTGGCTCCATGCTGCTGCATAGAATATATAGACCAACTATGAGCAAATTCAGGCATCCTGCCCTCCCTCGCTGGTATCACTTCCATATCTTCATTTCTCATTCTTTCATCAACCATTCGTAGTGCCCATCTCCCTACCTATCCTCATATTACGGGTATCTGCAAACGTTGCCTAGCGAGCTTTGCTGTAAATATTCAAAAAATCAAGAGATGCCTTCTTGAAAGAATGCATGAAGCCAACGGGCTCTGAGTCGCCGGCGAGTGAATCGTGATGCTTCATCAACTTCAGAATAATGTTGGCCGCCTCTTCGCATATTTTTCCTGGTGGACTTCCTCCGTTACCAGTGAGAGTCATATGCATCATGTAAGGCGTAAATAGACTAAGAATGCAGAAATGATAATACGTGCTGTACCATATTAGCGTCTGTGTCATATTGGATCGCGGAACGCCGCACTTACTGTACGAAGAGAATCACAGGCTCGCGGCCCGTATAAGCCTGGGAATACTTAAAAAAGGTTTGATACCACTCCAAACCTCTGATGTAAGTCGCAGTGACCTCTTCAAATGTGCGCTCGTGGGCTGGCCTGCAGCATGTCTTGAAGACTTGTTCTACCAGCTGATGCAACTCTGCCACAACTTCGTATATGTCGTCTGCTGGCGAATTTGGATCGGTAACGAATCGTTCATTTGCTTTGCTCGTGATTAGCTTCAGAACAGTTAGCTGTGTTGGCTTGGCTGTCTAACCTAGTGATGGCGCTAGTAACTGGTCTGTCCAGCTTTGTGTTTCGCAGGCGCTGTCTTTCTCCAGTTCCATAGAACCAGTAGATTGTTTTGGCGAGTATTCTCGCAAGTCTTCTTCGAACTTTTGTATTTGTAGCATCAACCTGTGTGGAGTCAGCAATCTTGAGATGACGGCGTTGGTCGTCCACTGCCGGGCCTTCAAACCTATTCATTGAAATTGCGCCACAATATGTACTGGCAATGTTTGGTCGACTGTTTGTGAGTAAATTCACTGCATTCGTGTTTACAGTGCAGTATTTTCGGGTGGCTTTGGCAAAGTTCATCGCGAAATTGTAGCTTTCGTCTTTCCAGCACTGACAAGCACAGTACAGTGCTAAGACGCCCAAAGCTTGTATATCGGGCATAGTCTCTGGAAGCCACGTTGCCCTGTGTAGAACTTGAATGGCTTCGTTGGCTAGCGTGGCACTGAAAACATCCCAGGCTGGCTTTTCGGTCTCGCGATTCGCGACTTCATCGATGATATTGTGCCGAAATACAATAGCTGATAACGCAAGCAGCGCATCAACCAGAACCGGTGAGCAATAATTCCTTGATCCAGTTTGAAAATCGAGCTTGAATCTTTCTTTGTCGATGAGGCAGAATGCGACGCAGTCCCATTGCAGAATATTATCCAGGACGCGTAGAACTCGGGCCGGGGGCCAATCGATATACGCTGGAGTATATGGTGCTGAATGGGGAGAGACAGAGCCGTCAGATAGGTTATCCAGCTCTCCAATGGAAAAGCTTCTTTGCGATGCAGACGATTCGATGCTTGGTAAGGGCTGTTCGGGGTCTGACGTTTATAAAATTTCAAGTTAATGTCGGTGCTTCGCGAGCTTCGGCAACTGGTAGCGCGGTTGATAGGGGCAGAGGGTCTGTACCTTGAGCGTCGACACTGGTGGAAGCAATATTCTTCTTTGGATCGATTTCCTTTCTTCTCAAGGACACTTGACTGGCTAGAATAGCGTCGCGCGGCTCTCTTGTCATGCCCCCGGCTTGATCTTTATTCTGCGCCGCGTCGCCTAGTTTTCGCGTTTTTGTTGATTTTGGCTTCAAGTATTTCTGCTTCGATGACGAGCCAGTCGTAGTCGCCGAGGTGGAGGGTGGTAAACAGTAGACGCATTCGATATTCGCCTTTTTGCACGCGTAGCAGGGATTCTGTCCGTCGCACTGATGGCCAGCAATAGAATCGTATCGAGTTAGCAGCAGCGCCGAGTTGAAAGACCACCCTGAATGAATGATCTGATGATGGGCTCGTCGCGCACCTTTTTCTTCCTTCGCCGGCAAAATTGACAGCGATCTGGCGACGGGCGGCGCGGCATGGTAGCGGCGACGTTGGGAGTTTGCTGGCGACATTATTAGCGGCGCAACGACGGCGATGGGCTGACATTTATGCCTGAAGAAGAACATACAGAGTCTCACGAGCTGCCAAAAGTAACATACAACATCCTCACTGACGCCATTCGTTGTGTACAGGATGCGAAATTAATCGCCACGGAGAAGTTAGTGGCTGTCTGCTTCATTGGGATGGCGTGCAAAGTCCGACATGTACCAAAGTCGGCGGCCAGTGTCTAGCTGTCTGCACCCATGCTGCAGCCTTCCACACCTACAAGGTACCTACCTACCTGCCTGCCCAGCAAGGGGTTTTGGGCTGCTAAAAGTACGGCAAAGTTTGCCCGTTGATCCAGAGTGAATGGGGTGGGTGGACAGCAGAATAGGTCGCAAGTAGCCAATCAGCCAATCCGGAGGGCGCACCACAAAATCCATGTCCATCACCAAAGGTGGTGTGAAGGGGCGCCCAATTCGTCGGGAGGGGGTGCTGCAGCTTCTTCTCAGCACCCGGCGATCTTGGAATGCTCACTTTCGGCGGGTTAGCTAGTCTTGATTTCTGAGCCACGCTTGCAGCTTCCTAGCTTGCTACTAGTAACTAATTAAAATGACCCGGCGGTGCGGGGGGAGATACGTGAGACCACCGCATTTCCCAGGCTCGTTCAGATGTATCGGTACGACAAGGGGCCTGTCGTTTACCCGCCTCGGAGGCCACTCCTGTCGTCATCATTGGCTGATCCGCAAGGTTTCGGACATGGCCACAGATTGCTCAATAGCATTGCTCAATAGCATTGCTTTTTCTTAACTAGCCCTCGAGACTTGACTTTGCTTTCAATACTTGATGCATTGTTCTTGATCGTGAAACAGGGTTTGATTTTCTTCGCAGCTCGGCCGCCATGGGCCATGATGTGAATCTCTCTCGAAAAGACGTAACGCCCCTGTGACCATAACTCACAACTTCTGCACAGGGGACGTGGCGCAGGAGACTTGGACTGTTTAAGCCCAGCGCAGGTCAGCCCATCATCTCGATTTCTCGTCTAGTTATGTGCTGCTCTTTAATACCTTTCAATTTTACAATCTCGGAAAACCCTAAAAAGCAGGAATTTCAACGTCCGCGTCGCAGCGCTGTCTCAGCGTCGCTTTCTACTGACATTGTACCATTCCATCAGGTGTGTGTTTCCTCCAGCTGGGTAGAGTGCCACCCTCGACTACACCCACAGCCCAAGCAGCGCAGCACAGCGGGCGGCCGCCTCCTGCAGCGCACCCTGTCACCCGCGCAGTGGGCTGAGCTATATGTCCAAGGTTGACCAAAATATTGCTCAGGTGATGCCATGGCAAGAGAGAAACCCCTGTTTTGCCTATCATGATGCGTCGCGGGCAGTGGATCAACATCTTTTGCATCAGCCAGCGGCTGTTATAGAGACTCTATTGAAGCTATCAAGACCGCAAGTAAGCTTTTGAGGCATGCTTCTTCATTCCTGATCGTGTTGCAATACTGATTTGTGACTTTGTCCAGAGCCATAGTCGGCACGAAACACTAGCTTTGTGCTTTATTGCAGCATGTTACATTCTCTGAGATGGCTATCGTGAGGTTCTCGATTATGTTCTTTTAATTAGGTTTTCGTCCTATTCAACTGTCCAAAACAGGTGATATTCAATGTTCGGGGCACCGCCGGTAATCAAATTACCCCTGTGAGGATTCCAGTGCAAGTGTGAACGAGCGTCTGATATCATCGTGACGTAGCTGCCCGCAGATATCGGCGTGATGAATTTATTTCATATCCAGTAGTGCGTATGGCAATATTGGTGCATTGCATGGGCTTTACAGGCTGGTAGCATAGCCAATGGAAACAAGCTGGCAGAGCGGACCAGCTGGCCACTGGTGAATCGGAAAGGGGCCGAGTGTGAGTGCCTTGGGCTTCCAGGATGTTATGAGCACAACTGGGCTTAACGGTTTTCAGTCTCAGGCGCGCAGCTAACTCTTCTATTTTTGAATGATAGCCTCTTGCACAGAAAACGGTTGCTAAACTTGATGGATCCCAGATCCCCTCTATCTGGATTATCTCATGTCTAGCAGCTTGCTCCTCTCTGGCGTTATTCTGACGTACAAATTCGGTTCAAATGGCCCGCTGTACTCTGTGATAGCAAGTGACGTTTCCATGATGGAACAGGGCAAGCCATAGCAACATCTATATATAAGAGACACTCCTGCCACCTTCTTGAATCAGGTTAAGATATAATACATGTTCCTTTTGTAAACAAGAACTTCACCATGACTTCACCAGTATCAAGAGAAGCACCGGTTGGTAGCAAACGCTTTGCTGATTTCGACCTTCGAGGCAAAGCCTTCATAGTTACAGGGGGTGCCAGGGGGCTTGGCCTTGCGGTCGCTGAGGCACTGGTGGAGGCTGGCGGCAAAGGTAATGGCGTGTTTACCTTTTTTCTGAGCATACTATTGATTTTTCAACAGTATATTGCTTCGACATGCAAGAGAAGCCAGATGCGGAATGGGAAGAGGCAGAGCGCAGAGTTGTTCCGGAATGGGGAGGACAACTCGTGTATTGTCAGCAAGATGTTAGGAACTCGGAGCAACTCGAGAAACGCATCGAAGATATTGCAGACGAGAACGGCCAACTCAACGGCGTTATTGCAGCAGCCGCATTCATAGAGACGACCCCAGCCATAGACTACGACGTGGATGACATTTCGCGGATGCTGGCCACAAACTACACCTCTGTCTTCATGACAGCCCAAGCTTCAGCGAAAGCAATGATGAAGCACAAAACAAAAGGCAGCATTTGCATGATCGCAAGCATGTCTGGCCTGGTTGCAAACAAGGGTATGCTCTCACCCGTATACAACTCCTCCAAGGCCGCGTTGATTCAGCTGGCCCGCAATCTCGCAATGGAATGGAGCCCAATCAAAGACGATGGCAGCGGTGGCATCCGCGTTAATTGTCTCAGTCCTGGCCACATCGAGACACCTATGGTGCTTGAGCTTTTTGAAAAGGATCCGAGTATGAAGAAGAAGTGGACCACTGAGAACATGATGGGGCGGCTCGCCACAACGGCTGAGTTCAAGGGAGCAGCATTGTTCCTCATCAGCAGTGCCAGCAGTTTTATGACAGGTCAGTACAATCTAGATAATAGCGCTACGCTAAGACACCTCTAACTGTTTGCCAGGAAATAATCTGGTAGTGGATGGTGGCCATACAGCTTGGTAGCACGCGAGCGGTGTTATATTCGCATATAAGACAGGATGTTAGATTTTTACTTTGGCAGTGCTTAGAGTTTCGATTCCAATACGACCTTTCTACCACGCGATTCTAACGTGGTGTGAGCGTTCCCCCATCAAACCATATCATGCAGCCACGTCACGATGACGTAAACGTACGATGCAACGCAAAATCATCCTAGCGATTTCCCCAAATTTGAAGCAACGTAGTTGTCTATGTTTAGATGTATTCTAGCTGGTTTTAATTCTGTTCTGTTCGAGACGCTGCCGGATTTTTCGTTTGGTTGGTCGGGATTGAGGACTGGGCGACCGCATCAGGCTTGGCAATGAAGAAGGAATAGACGCCAGCGACTGCCACACCAGCAATCGCTGCTATTTGCCAGCCGGGCCTTGGTTGATGTATGAGCAATGCGAAAACAATAATTGGAAAGGTGAGAGAGGCCTACATTTTAGATGCGGTGCTAGACTCAATCGGTTTGGTTGGCCCTCCCGGCCCGGAGGCCATCCGGCGCACTGGTAGGCTTTGCATCGTGCGCAAGCCGGGCCTCGACACCATTGTTGCGATTCTCTTGGCATGAAACATGTTGATAATGCTGGACAGAAAATATGATGATATAGTTATTGGTTTGGCATATGGCTGCAGTTTTCACGCTCTTATAGACAACTTGACAAGACCATTCATGAGTAACTCGTGACGGCAAGGTTGCCTCACAATGACGTTGACTTATCCGCTTATGTGGAATACGTTACGACCCCTGTAAATAGACATGGACAACCGAAATCTATTCTCTTTGATTCTAGCCTCGTTTATAGAGATTCGTTCTTGATGCCTCGGCTACCGTCCAAGCGCACAGTTTCCCCCGCGGAACTAAAATGGATGAGCCCATTGCTGGGCTGATCCACCACGGATGCAATGCTGATGTTTAACTAAATTCAAGGGTTCTGAATCGAGTTGTAGATCGGCCTTTCTCTATCTAGGTTCTATCCGATCTACTATGCAGGGAGGCAAACCTTGCTCCCCCCCCCCCCCAGTTCTAAAGTTTGTTTGCCCAATTGTTGACTATGAGTAACCATGTGGTTTTGTGTCTAATAATCTTTGCGCATACCTAGAGACTTGAACACTTGAATCCAACTTCTTCTACGGCTATGAGAGGCACGCTGATACAGAAGAGACTTTCGCATCGAAGCGGAGTCACTCACTCATGGTCACCCTTGCTCCGAGGCGATATGAGACATGCAGTTTTTTGATGCGGGTATCCTGCAAAACCGCGCTGCTACTTTCTCTGCCTGAGGCGTCACCGCATCTTTTTTTTCAGATCAGTACTTTGGTAAAGGCTTCCTGCAGCCCCCTCTCGCTTAGCCAAGCCTCGAGTGCCCTCATGTCGTTCCTGTTTGCTCTTTCCCCCCTTCTCTCCAGCTCCCCTGTAATTTCTTGCATGTCGCAAAAGGTCCTTGATTCGATGCCCGGCTGCCTGTACCTCTCGCTGACCTTTTTGTGGTGGGCCGGGATGTCGCCCCAGCTCTCCGTTTTGATAAACTTCATGTAGTCGTCAACCGCCTGAGAGCCCCCCTCCAGGCACAAGATGCCGGGTTTGCCGGCCAGCAGAAAGCCGGTCAAACCGTACGCCGGTGCGTGATTTACCAAGTCGTCGCGCTTAGCCCGCGTGCTGATGGAAGGGAAATAAAACCATACCCGCGTCAAGGTCTCTGCCTGAGAATGAATTAAAGATGTCGCTCCTTGACTCTGGGCTTGGGAAACGTAGGCCGAAGCGGCAGCAGTAATGTTTTCAATAGTGGCAAAGAGGTCTTCGTCTCTTGGTAGCTCCGCCATTAAGCTGATGGATTCGGCCTTGCTCATCCAAGATGGCTGTTGAAGCCTGACGCGGGCTGGCGGAGCGTCTTCGGGAATATGTCCCTCGTAGTGCAGCGGAACAGTGATGCTCAATTGTGCTGTCTTGCTAGCAGTGCCTTCGGTGTCGGATGATATCTCCAGTTCCAACAGTAAATCGATATCATGAAAATCGGAACATGTTTCGGACGGAGGATCGTAACTGAATGCTTGTCGCAAGCGCTCCAGATTGGCGCCAGCAGAGTCGCTCAATTTGACACTACCGTCTATAGGGTACATGGCCATCAGCAAGTCGACTTGCCCGAGCTGGGCCTCAAGCAGCTCCATTGGCAATAAGGTGCCACTTGATGCCTCTTTTGCCATATTCTAATGTCTTCGAAATGCCTATGACAACATGGCATGCGCTGGAGGTGGCGAGGGTCAGCAATGGCCGTAGGCGGAAGATGAAGAATAAATTTTTGTCGCGCATACTGTTGCCCCATTTTTGACGCCGTCTACATCTACGGTTGACAACACTGTTGCTACGGATTTGAAGATGCGGTGCTCGTGCTTGTCGCAAATATCAATCCCAAGAACTACTTTTCTTATAATCGCAGGACTTGAGTGCGAACTGTTCGGCTGATGTGTAGATGCACTGGACTGTCTGATGCTCGCCGGATGACTGTTGCGGCCGATTTCCCCCCACACGCACAAGGCTGGAACACGTTCTAGAATTCGCGTTTCTTTCAGCAACGGCAATGACGCCGCCAGGCAAAGTGGGCTTGCTGGCTTCGGTGATAAAGGGCGAATCTGGCGGGATTTCATTTGTGATCACAGGTCTGGTTCTATTCTCAAAACTTTGCCAAGACATTATCTCGAATAAAGCTGTTTCTTAGAGAGGACACGCCTTCAGTGAAGCTGCATCGAACAAGAAAACAGTCGCCGCAATATATGACAGACACCATGGCCACTGAATCGGTTATTGATACCTCGTCTACGTACGACGTTGACTACGCGTCGGAGGACGTTGTCAACGCATGGCAAACCAAGCGCCTCCGCATGATCCGGGTAGAGGTTGGCGATGATCACATTCGAGAAGCACTGGCCGGCATTCAGCAGGACCCTGTCGTAACCGCCCTTGCTTCCAGCGCCGCCTTGCAGCCGGTCGGCAAGTCTGATCTGGACGGCAACATTTCCGCCATGTCCGGCGCTCTCCTTGGAGTCGCCATTGCGTTGCTCCCGGACGAGGCCGACGACAGCAAGCCCGTCGTCATCGGCAACATGACGCTCGGATGGGGTGGCATCTCGGCGCGCACGGCGCAGCACCGCAGCGCCAGCATGAGCATCACCCTGTCCAAGGACTGGCAGGGCAAAGGCTACGGCGGCGAGGCGCTCAACTGGATGATGGACTGGGCCTTTGCCCACGCCGGCCTGCACACGCTCTCGCTGACGGCGGCGTCTTTCAACCAGCGAGGCATTCACCTGTACAAGAAGCTCGGGTTTCGCGTCGAGGGCCGCCGCAAGGAGACGATTTACTTCAACAGGGGCTGGTACGACGAGATTGACTTTGGCATGACGGAGCATGAGTGGGAGGCTTTGCGACAAAAGAAATAAGAGAGGTGCCCCAAAAAATAAAATAAAGAACTGTCCCCGTCGTTTAGCTCGGGTTGCGTCTGCGCCAGCCGTGCGTGGCTCTCTCGCCTGCAAGGTCTCAGAAGCAACTTGGGTGCAAAGTGGTCTGGGACAAGGAACTGTATCAAATCAAACCCGCGGAGGAAGGCGGATGAGGGAAACCGAACCGACGTAGCATGCATATCTTGCTTGTTTGCTATTAAAATGAGACGCAAGAGCGGAATTTGGCCCCTATTTACTGGGTCCCAAGGCGCGGAATTATATCGCAAATGACCATTTGTTGTGTACGACGTGAGAAAAGACATGCAGCGGCTGGGTGCCACGAACGATGGGGTGGCGCGCTGCGGTGTTGCAATGTTATAGGGGCATCATTAGATATGGCTGCAAGTTAGAATCTCGGCATTTGGATTTGGTTGATTCTGAAATTACTGTCGTGGATCTTACTCTGATACTTGATGGATGTGAATAAGGGCTGCTTGGACTGAGTTCAACATGAGGCGTGTCTGTCAAATTTTCGTTACATTGCACATAGATAAAATCAGAATTAAGAAGATTAAACATTTAAAGCTAGAATACCACCACCTAATACAGCGCAATGATACCCATCCAAAGCAACAGTTCCCGTCCAAACGATCCATACGACCCAAGATTACACCCCGCGAATATTGATGGCGCTCGTGACAGACGCCCCTCGCCGAGACGTTGCATCTGTCTCATTTTGTGGTCTGCTGCCGTTGGCCTGCATCTCCGTCTCCCACGGAAAAGTCATATTGGTATCATCGTAGGGTGGTGGCGAGCCAGACGATCGCGCAGTCGTGGATCCAGCACCGTACTGCTGGCTGGGACGTCGGAGAATAATGGTAATAATTGTGCATTCGACAATGTCAGTGCCTTCCGAGACGGATGCCGACCGGTTTCGGCCTCGTGCGCGCTGGCGCTGGTTCCTAGTTTTGTAAGTGGCCGGGTAGAGAAGAACCATGCTTGGATGAATATCATCACATCACGTACATGGCTTCGCACTCGAGGCAGTGATCCAGAGGCTGCGACTCGGAGATTGGCTGCTTGCAGCCAGGACAGCAGTAGAGAGGCATGCCTGAAAGAATGACAGACTTTTGGAGGATTGCAATAATAGGAGTTGTAAAAGATTCCAAGATGAATCCAAGAATGGACGGCATGGAAAGAAACAGTGGAAAGGTGCTTGCTGATACGCATCAACTTGCTAGCGAAGGTGACTATTATATACTAGAGAACCCGGACCCTTGTCGAAGAAATTGGGACATGAAGCCAAAAAGAAACAAAGCCCACGAAAGTTCCTGCCGTGGTAGCACAGAATGCACCGAGCAACATGACAACTAACGTTCTCTCTGCTTTCGGTCGAGAGCGCATGGCCAGCCACCCACCCACCGACAGAAACCGGGCGTATCACAGCACTGGGATTTGCAGTACCGTAGAGACAAGAGGACAAAAAAAGGCCTCGTTCCTTTTAAGCCGGCAAGCCGCGTCACGGTCACAACGATGAGGCGCTGCAGGTAGCCGAGAAACGTGAAGGCATCGCCGCCGCCACAGCAAGCGGTCGAGTCCAAAGTGGTCTTTTTGGTAGGACCGGAACAAAAAAAGACAACACCCCTCCACGGAATATGCCGTGTGATGATGGCTTGTTTATCGAGGGCAACTGACAGCGCCTCCGATACGAAGATGGAGGGGTGTGTGCAGCTGCGAAATGGTGAACCCGCATGCTTGGTCTTGCTCGTTGCCTGCCGAGAAGCGCTTGGCTGCTACGCACAGGTCAAGAAGCAAGATGAGTGTGTTGGAAAATGGCAACTCGTGAATCGAACAATCTTGAAATTTAATGAAAAATAAAAAAAGTCCCTTGTTCTTGCTTGTGGCGTTTTTGGCAGCCTGTGTCCCTGCACCTCCAAGACATTCTCGCGTGCTCGCCCAACAAGCGTCGTGGTGAGATTTTGCTGCCGTCTCTTGTCTGCTGAGACCTGGGGTATGAGTGACTCAAAGCACCAACGCTTCTCTCATTCGAGCAGTAAGCGAGGCTGAGCTCAGGTCCTTGCTCTGCCATAATTTTAAACTGTCTGTGAATCGCTTTCCTGGGCCTATTCGTTGGACCGAGCTCATTGTTGTGGGCTGTCTCTCGGCTGTCGCTCATCGATCAGCACACCAGCTAACTAATAGATGGGTCGGGCCTTGCAAGGCGAGCGTGTAATGTGCACTTTATTTTACGTTGGCCGCAAGATGTGGAGATGTGACATGTTGAATCCCTGGATACGCCCGCAAAGCTTACGAACCGCCCATCTGATATAGATACCTTGCTGTCGCCATCGGCCCTATTAAAAATGTGCTACTTGCGGAGCCTTGCCATCGCATATCTCGCATCGACCAAAACCTAGAAGTGGTCTGGGCACGAATCACAACGCCCTGGGTTTTCCTTCTTTCCTTGTCTTGCTCAGATGTGTGAGTCCCTCGAACTCATATCTGGCGGTTGGCTTGTGCGTTGCATACTGACACCTCCACCATCTTGACATGTGAAGGTGATACAATGAACAGCGGATCAGTTTGTCCGTCAGCTGTCAACTACACACTAATAACAGCACGCGTCAAATCACTCGCGCGACGAAGATGAATACGTATGGAGAGACAAAGGCAGAGCTGTGGCTTGCACAGCTCGTTTCACGGCACTCTCCGTCTTGACGGCATGCCCGATGCGGTTGGGGAAACACAACAGGCGCCTCAGCCCCGTACATATTAATAAAAGCGCCGACGATCCGCCAAAAAGGAAACGAGGGACCTTTGGACCCCTGAATGTAATTACAGCCACGAACCTTTGTCTCGTCGCTGTTATCTCGGCCCTCGTCACCAGCTGACTGAAGTGCGGACCGCTCTCGATGCCGGCGCCTGCCTAAAGTTCTCGAACCCTGAAGTTCAAGCCCTGCGGCCGCAGGTGTCGAAGGGTCATTATGAACGGCGCAAAGTACACTTGTACATGCAACTTTTGCGTGAGGTATCAAACACTGCGATTACGTATCCTAGCTCGGTAGCTCAAGCTTGGGTTGACGAACAGTTCAACCATGGCAACGGGACTGTCAACGTCCACAATGCATGTAACGGCAGGCCGTAGATGTAATATAAAGTCATTTGATTAAGTAGCGCCGGTCGTATCTATTTCACCAAGTTCCAACCTAGAAAACGTCCAGTCATCTCGCCACTCTCCAAAAAGAAAAAGACAAAACCAGAGATAAATACAAACTTGAATGCGAAAGAAAGTGAAAAGTAATAAGGAGTGGGCAAGCCTTCTTTTGCAGAAAAAAAACACAAAAATAAAAAGAACTCCGCTTTTCATGCTATACACTATCCTCCCAGGTCAAAAACAATGAAGCTCCCAAGGAAAACCGAGTTTTTTTTTCTTGTCGACAGCTGCCTCACCTAGCGCATGTCGAGTTCCTGCCTGTCCCGCCGCCAAGTCCATCGCGCAGCCCATGAAAGGGAATTGTTGGTCTGTTTCGCGCACGCATCCTTTCCAGTCCGGTATCATACAACGGTTGATTACAAATTTGGGCGTATAAAATGTCCATCCAGGAGAAACAAGTTGAAAATAAAAGAGAATATAAGGATTGTGGTGTTTTAAAATGTGTACTTGATGCCGAGTTGAAATAATGAGTGCGATTCGAAAGAAAACCATCGAGACGAATAGAAGTGGCGTTGTATTGGTGGGAAACAGGAGGCCGTCATCCGTTATATCCGTAACAGTGTTGGTGGTGTGCTTTTATGCGTAGAATGATTCGACAAAGTAGATGAGACCAAACGCGAGGAAAGCGACGGCGCCGCCAATGGTGACAACCTTCATGCTCACACGCCCGGCGATGGCACGGCCGCCAATGACCGCAACGCCAGTGCAGATGGCATGGCCAACAGTGGCACCGAGGGTCACCCACCAATAATCCTGGCCAGCAGCCATGGCGATGGTCGCAATCTGGCTGCGGTCACCCCACTCGCCGAGGAAGGTCATGACAAAGGTCTGCACCCAGATTGGGCTGATCAACAGGCCGCAGAGATTGCTGGCGCCGTAGAGGAAGCCGCCTAGAGGTCCAGACTTTCGCGACGAGCGAGAGGGCGACTGGGAGGGAGAGCGGGGAGGAGAGCCGAGACGGCCCTTGGTGCGCGATCCGCGGCCATTCAGACCCATCTCAAGAGCGTCAGCAGACATGGCACCGTTACCACGACCGAGCTCCTTCTCCTTGGCGGCGAGTTCCTGCTCAACCTCGTGCATCTCAGCGCCGACGCCCTCGTGGGGATCCATCTGCATTCCTTCACGCAGAAGCTTGGCACCAAAGACGAAGAAAAGGCCGGCAGCGAGCAGGCTGGTGAGGCGCTTGGGAATTAACGTGGGCACGGCGTGACCGAGAACGGCCGATAGAACGGTCATGACCAGCAGGGCGCCAAAAGCAGCAGAAAAGACAACTAGTCTGTCGTGCTTCATGGCCATAAGGGCGGCGACGAGGAAGGTCTTGTCGCCAACTTCGGAGACGAGAATCATGGTGAGGGAGAGTATGAAGGAGTGGAAGGGCTGGATGATGCCCTCGTCGCCATCTGCCAAGGGCGTCTTGGATGATGATTTTGTCGTGGTCGTGGTGGGGTTGTGAATTTCGAGATGATCCTTGTCGACAGACTGGGGGACGGGGGGCTGTTCGCGCGTCTTTTCGCCGAGGTCGTCGGGCTTCTGCTGAAATATTAGCATGCGAGCGCATCATGAGCTTTGGGCAAGATACTTACGCCGAGACCGGCGAAACCGCCATTGTCGCTATCCTGAATGGCTTCCTTATCCAGGGGTTTGGTCCTGGGCTTCTCCTTGCCTTGGTTCATCTTTTCCTCCTCGCTGTGAGGCAGAGGCAACTTCTCCTTGGGAGACTCTGGTTGCGTCACGAGTTTCTCGCCCGTCTTGCCCTCCTGGGCTTTGCGGGCCTTGTCCTTCTCGGAGACACCACCCTCGGTGCCAGTGGTGCCCTCCTTGGCCTTTTCGCGGTTCTTGTCGAACATGATGCCGTCGTTTGACTCGGGAATCTTCTTGCCGTCGACAATGGTCGGGTCCTTGGGTCTACCCTTGATGTCCTCTACGGCAGCAGGGGGTTTCTTGCTGTCGGTGCCTGCCGTGGCAGGCTTGCCATCGGTCTCAACGAAAGGGCCCAGATGAGGTTTGCCATCGCGACCGTCGACAGGGGCATCCTTGGTAGGCAGACCACTGCGGCCCTTGGGGGCAGTGGCATCATCGCCGGTAGCAATGGCGATCGTATCGTCAATAGCAGCAGCACCGGCGGCGGTGGCAGGGTCCTTGAGGGCGCTCACGAGCGCAGGCAGGACCAGCAGCAGAAAAGGCGAGTTGGAAGGGAATCGCATCGTGACGGGTGTCGATTGTCGTCGTCGTCGTCGTCGTCGTCGTTTTCGTCGTAGGTCTGCTGAAGATGATGACGGCTATCGCAGACGGAGTGTCGATCAAGTCGTTTGACTTTCTCCAGTCAAAGTGCCTCCAGATCCCAAGAAAGGGGGGGTGGGGGGCTATGCTGTATCGCACTCGTTCGTGGGATCAGAGTTGTGAGCTGCGTGATTGCGCAGCGATGCGCAGCCAGGGGTAACGGGGAATTTCGAGAGAGAAGCAACGATGCTAACGAGAGTAAATGCTGGAAAGGATGCGTCACTGGGAGATGGAAAAAGAGATGATGGGATGGAAAAGAAAGCAGCCGTCAATAATAGGGATGAGGCAGCCAAAAGAAAGCTCGCGTGGATGCAACGGATCGACTTGGTTTTTTTTTTTTGGTCAGAGGCGCGGTTCCGTGCCTGGAGCCAGGTGGCATGCCAGGGGCTGCTTGAGGAAAAGGGTGGACGATACCGGTACTGCTAAAAGGGGCTTTGTTTCTTTACAGGGGGTCTTTACGGTTCTTCAGGGCTATTCAGGGCGTCTTGAGCCATCTTCAGGGGGACCCCGGCCGAAATACAGGGCATCCCCGCCATAACCCCAGGCCTTTTTGCACTGCCATCGTCCGCTAACGCCCACTGAACGCCCGCTAACAACGCCAAAAAAAACTGACGCTAAGCCCCCTCTCCCCACCAATTAGCGCCGTTCCAGGCGGGCCCTTTGAAGCTGCTGTATTCCTGTCGCACCTAACGAGGGAACCCCTTTTGCTGCAACAGTAGAATCAATTGCTGCCAGCCAAAAACGGGATTTCGCATGAAACACGACCCCCGACATTGATGGCGATATCGTGTTTGAACTGCTGTTTCTTCAATATTCGCTCGCTCTCGATGGCTAAAACGCTCCGGACAGATCCAGCCAGCCTGCCGCGATGGGGGGCGCCACTCCTGTGACAGTATGGCTGGGCCGCGTCATGCCATCAGACCACCCACTGATGCCGGGCCTGGATTGCCAAGCCGAAGAATTGACTTGATGTCTTCTATTTTATCCCCGGCAGCCACCCATTGCGGCACCGTCACCGGCCTGTCAGAGCTGCCTCGTAGAGTGGGTGTCGGCCCGCTGCTCCGCCTCTGGCTATACGTACGGTGAGCCGCCGAGATAATGAACCCGACTCTATATATATCTCAGAACTGGGATGCAATATTTCCATATTTCACAACCGGATCCAAAAGGTTGGCCAATGTGGAGACTCTTCATCGGCCCTTGCACAGTTCATCTCGTGCTTGATG
The DNA here is from genome assembly GCA_029218145.1 of Aphanocladium album. NCBI lineage: Eukaryota > Fungi > Ascomycota > Sordariomycetes > Hypocreales > Aphanocladium > Aphanocladium album. The sequence continues at coordinate 138,479 of JARDXD010000193.1, forward strand.
CCGGCTAGGGGGCTCCCTTTGGGCTCCCTTGCATGCTTGACGTGAACTACCACACTGGGAGTTGAAACTAGGGTATCGACTAGAGGACCAGCAGATGAAGACTGTATATGGATACAGTGCACGCGTCGCATTAAAAAGTGCATGTCCACTCCTTCAGACACAACAATGGCCTAGAAGTATGACCTACGAGAGACACGGTCGCATGAAGAGACAGGAAACCACCTGCGGAAACCAAACTTTTACCAGCAGAGCTGACAGTTGATTGTTGCGGCTCCTGATAATCTCCGATCGCGTCGCGAGTTTCATCCACTGATGGCATTGACAAGAACCACAGGTGGTTGACAATGGTACAGGCATAAGAGAAATCCCCCAGTTGTTAAAAGAAAACGCTAATAATGTGTTTAGATTTCCAACAGCAACGTACTAGAAATCATTAATATTGTCGCTATATTCAGACATCCCATCCGTACAATGGTGGCCGTGGCCAAACAACGAGCGGGTTAATCAAATCGCAAGAGTCTTCGTCTTGAGACGGATCTTGTTACACAACTTCATTCCCAAAATTCAAACTCTTCATCTTCATCTGGCGTCTCATTTTCCTCGTCATCCGATGGCCTATTAGACTGAGACTCCCAGTCCTCTTCGCAGGCTGGCTTCAGCTCCAACGGCACATACTCTGCCGGCGCCGCGTACACGTCCGTCGCCTTGGCCTCGTTCTGCTTGACCAGCTTCATCAGCCGCTTGTACGCCTTCCAGTCCCGTCCGTCGGAGAAGGCCGTCTTGTTCATGTCGGCGTTCATCCTGTAGTAGCGCCCCGTGTTGTCGTCGATGCGCACATAGCAAAAGTGGCGCCGCGCGCGGTTTCGCCGCAGCGCCTTGCAGATGTGATGCCGAATCAGCCTGTCGTCGCGCCGGCGCACCCACTTCTGGATCAAGACGCCGTCCGCGTCGTGGCCCGCGGCCAGATGCACCAGCGCGGGGGCCGTCTGGTGGATGGCGTCGAAAAAGTCGGCCCAGGAGGATTCCACCCAGCTGTCGTCCTCTTCGGACCACCACATGTCGGCGGCGAAGCACTCGTCCAGCACGAGATGCGTGAGCGTCCGGCCGTGCCGGCTCAGAAACGCGGTGAGCGCCGAGTCCACGTAGCAGCTGCGCAGCGTCAGGCTCCGGAGCGCAGGCAGGCTGATGTCTCGCAGCGGCAGCGGCGTGAAGTCTGGCCGTTCGCCTCCGAGCACGCAGCTGTCGCCGTCGATGCAGAGAGATTCGATGGACGTCAGGTGCTGGAAAAAATGAAACCCAACCTTTTCCATTATCCATTGAAATCCCGGCTTGATGGTCCACGTGGCGTCCATGAATTCGTCACTCGCGATAATGAACTTGATGTGCTTAATCTGCTTCATGAAACGAGCAAAGTCGGGTGTCTTATAGGCGGATTGCCAAATCGGGAGGAAACCGTCGACGATGAGAGTGTCCACTGCCGTGTTGGCGGAAACAGCTTGCCAGGTTTCATTGACCAGTGCGCGCCAAAGATATTTACTCTCAGCTTCACCCTCATCCTCATCGTATTCGTCCCCCTCAAACCAGTCAGACCCTTCTTCGCTCCAGTCATGCGTCTCCTCGAATGTGAAATCAAAGTTCAGACGCACCGTACGTGCGTTTGGCGTCCACCGGCCCCCAAGCAGCTCTGCTGCAGCGGGTGACAAGGCTGGCGTCTTCATTTTATCAGCCGATTCCGCTGAAACTTCAGCTTCGATTGCTATAGCATATTGCCCATTCGACTCGGCTGCGAGCAGGGCAGCTGCAGCGCCCTCATCATCCGAAAACTTGAGTTTGGACAGAAAGTCGGGTGCCAAAAGCGCCCGAAAATGTTTGCACGTCGCGCTCAAGCAAATCTTTTCCCACAGAGACAGATAGCTTACTATGTGAAGCTTTGTCTCTACCGGCAGTGAAACAATATCGGCTTCCCTCGTCATCTTGACAAACGTCTCTGCGTAATGTGTCTTGCTTGAGTTGGCTGGATTCAAGAAACATGGCTCGGCTTCAGTGGTGGAGCACTGCAACTTTGCGCTGACATTGCACAACTGCGGCCACCACGTAACTGCTGGGGGCGACGAGCGCCCGCAGACAACTTCTCCAAACTTTAAACTGATCGCTAGAAGTAATATCAAATTTTTAAATTTTTAAAGACTAACAGATTGGTTTTTGGTTGTCCGTAAGAAAACTCACAGCTTAGGCCATCTTGCTAGTTAGTACAGTACATCTTCACATTTTTCGTTGGACACATCCATTATGCCAGAAACCCTGTCGATGCTTTTCTTTTCCCTTGACGGTAGAGGCGATAGAATTCTGAGATCAACGTTTGGTGGCGATGCGACAATAGAAATTTCATTTACCGAAATGATAGGTTAGTTGTAAAATGACCTGTTCTAATAGGAATCATTGTCTGTGTGCTGGCATCGGGAATGGACTTGTCTGATAACCAACCCCACACAATGAGTTTGTAACACCAAGCCAGTCGAGACACGTCGGGACTTGATTAATAATTTCCGGTTATCTGTCCTCTACTATAGCACTGTTGCTGTCGGTTTATTACATCCTCTACTTCCTCGTCTCTCCTTTAGTCGAAGACTGTCGGGTTCTCATCCACGCCATGTTCCGATGGTGCTTCTCTACCAATGCAAGTCTCACAATGAGCAAATCTTTCACCAGGTATAGCTCCTCTCTTTCTATAACTGATTGCGCTTTAATCTACTTCGAGCTCTGAGATATCGAAACTTCGCAAACATGTCGCCGAAAACTCCCCGTATCCCGGCTACTTCGCCGACCACTTCTGTAGGCTACAGATGGAGAATTTGAGCCAATTTTGCGACGCAACTTTTTTTCCCGAATGGAAAATGGCTAAAATGTGGATACATACTCTCTAGAAGGTAAAGTAACGCTGTGACCCAAGCATGGCCGCTCCTTTCTGCGTAACTTAATTCACTACCCAATTAGGAAACTATCCTGACCAGCGCTACATCGCACCGAATTAAGTAGACCTCCACGCTCGCTTCATCCTTCAACTGATGAAAAGGGCTCATTTATACTCTCTTGGATAGATTTCGTAAATGATTCATCAGCCTCAGCCTTTTCTTTCGGCCTTGCACTCTGCTGACGCAGGCCACGCAGCATCCACCAGCGACGGCGATTGTCTCTTGCGAGCAAGCGCCGTGCTCGACCTCTGCCGGGTTCCACCTCAGTACTGCAAAATCCGAGTTGTAAGCGGCGTATTTGAACTGTTTGAGAAGTTCCCGTTGCTTTGGAGTCCTACAGCCTCGACAACGTCATGTCTCATGAAAATGCCGAGATAACGAAGAGGCCGGAATGGCAATGTCCCCGGTTGGGGCATAAAAAGGGTCCAGTCTCGCACTCTGGCTTTGCAGATACATAAACATCCGCAGGAAAAAAGCAACAAATCCTAAAGTTACACTTCTCAATCCCAAAATACAATTCATCAAGTCCTTCGTCGCCATCCAGGCCATCCTCCTGGCCCCTTCAGTCCTGGCAGACAACATTGGCGACCGGTGCAACCACAACGTCGAAAAGGAATACACCACCTGTGACAACAGCAGAACCAACATCATCTACTGCAACGCAGCCAACTCTCAGTGGACGTTTGCCTACAAGTGCGGCCAGGGCTGCTGTTACAACGCGGCTCCCCCCGGTTCTGGCACCGGCGGTTCCTACGCCCATTGTCACTGCTAAATCCGCATGCAAAATGATGGGTGCGTAGTTAGCCTGCCGATTTTAATAAAGCTAACCAGGAATAGAGGCCTTGGCATCATCTTTCTATATGCGGCGTGCCTAATATGGCAAAAGGCTGCGCTTTGAGAAAATGCAGGAATGGAAAGGGGAAACGTTTCGACACTTGTACATATTGCGCTTTTGATGAAATATAAAATTTCCTCTTGAGATTTCAGTGAGGTATTTTGTGAGAAGGATGCTCTTAACAATTAACAATGGTGTTCAGTGTCACTGTTAATTTGGAAATCAGTAGTTGCTTTACAGTGCAGGACACGCAGCCCTGAAGTGAAAACGCCCAATGGGCCAACCACGAGGGCCGAAAAAAAAGCGGTTCGCACGGACTTTTGCTACGGAAAAGACTCGAAAAGGATAATGTTCACTGCTAGCTAAAACCCCGTCATTTAACAGGCCCGGTGCCAGAAATACCTGAGCAGCCTTGTTGTGGTGCAGGCGACATCCGGGTTTCAATGCGGGTGGTTGCTTTTTATCAGGTAGCACTGAGGCAGCGTATCGGCAATCTCTCTTTCCTGCAGCTGTTAAAACACGGGTTAGTGTGTTGGCGCCAGTCCATGGAAGGGCTTCTTGCATCGTTCCGTAAATCCTTTCAGCACTAGCCTCGTGCACAATCATTCATGTCGTATATCAGGATGGGCAGCCGGCCAGGCTGCGCACCCACCCGTGCATCCTTCTTTGCGGCGCAAGGTGTGGGCGGAGAATGTGCGCCCCTTTGGAAATTATCACTGCCAAAAATTGAGTATTTATCGATTCGCTATCGGGTGTATCTTCTTTCACAACGTCGTGCTGGGTGGAGACGATCTGTCTAGAATGGCGACGCCGCCTTGAGGCTAACATATTCGATTTGAGGCTGAAGAACAACAACAGCATCGCAACAGCCGAGATTTACATTCAGGTCCAATTCTTCGCCCAGAGGGCTGCTGGAATGAAAATTACAAAGCCTCTGTCTTGCCTGATGCTCAACCTAGTAGCACTATGTATGCAAGGACTGATTCATCGCGCGCTGTAGCCGCTTACGACCAGGCTGTCCGTGTAAATTTGGCCGAATCCTGAGGGAACGCCTGTTGTTTGCATAACACATCAGGGGAGTCATGTGGTGATGGAACTATCTACTTCTGATAATGCCGACTGTGAGCTGAGAAAGGGTCCCGTTTTCAGGAGTGGGAATTGCGCCTCCTTTGGACGCCCTGGTTGTAGGCTCAAACCAAGTATAAAAGGCATGATCTCTCGCATTGTAAATTGCCAAATAAGCCGACCACACTCATTCTGTGACTACCAATCAGCCTTCAAAATGCAACTCCTCAAGTCCCTCGCCGCCTTGGCTCTCCTCCTCGCTCCTGCTGTCCTGGCTACCAACGCGGGCGACTGGTGCAACCATGACATCGAGAAAGAATATACCATCTGCGATAGTGGATACACCAACATCATGTACTGTGATGGCTCCAGCTCGACATGGGTTGCCACATATCCATGCGCTGCAGGCACCTGCTACCAATCTACTCCCGGCCCCAGGGGACACTCCATGGCCACCTGTAGGTAGTAGGTAACGACGAAGAGCATTTAAGTAGCGCAAAGTAAGTAGGGGTGATGTGATTGTTTGGATTTGCGCTAAGCAATGTTCAGTCCAACCTGGCAGGGTATGTAAGGCGGATTGGCATGGGACTGGGCAAGAGCATGATACGGAAGAGCGGCTTGAGTCAGATGTCGTACGGTATTTGTTTTCTTAATCCGTCTTCAAACAACATTGTATATATTATCGTATCAGCTTCCTCGTTCAATATTTCTTTGCACTGACTGAGGAGACTGTGTCTGCCGTAGTCACCGCACCAAGCCATTGGGCAACATATTTGGGTGTTGAACCACCATTTCTACTGGCCGTGTGATTAATTTGAAGAAATCAACTCTTTATTGTTTTCGGACCGTCAAGATGGCCAGGCGACTGAAGAAACTGTAAGCCCAAGTGCGACTAAGAAACCATGGACCCTGTAGAATCCCACCTCATGCGCTATTCCCCCGCTAAACTGTCCGTCTTCAGCGCTCAACTGCCGGCGGCCGCCCCCAGAATTCCCCAGCCGCAGACGCTAAGCCCCAGCAAAGGCCTGGAACTCGGAGCTCTGAAGCTAAGCTCGTTATCTCCGCATGTCGTCACTCGTTAATAATTGGTAATATCGCCAGAGCTAAATCCGACTGGTCACCGTTTTTCTTCATCATTGCGTAGACCATTACAGAGGCCCCGTATACCGGCCGCGACTTGTTAATCCATCCTCTGCAAACTCGTGTTTTGACTCCTGGCTTCCGCAGCGTCATTTCCATCTACCCTCGGCTGCGACAGGCTGCCAATACACACCGTTCAGCCTCCACCGCTACCTCCGCATGGCTTCACACGGTGACGAGCATCTTAGCCAGGAGCAGACCTCTGGAGGGGACCAGCAGGAGTCCGGGTCTGAAGAAGGCAATAGCTGGTATTTTAGCATCAACGATGAGGGCGACGATGATGAAGACGAGGATTTTGAGGATGCGCCGGATGAGCTGGAAGACGACTTCTTTCAAGGTATGTCGCCACACCACAGCCGCAGAAACGACAGGTTTCTCACGCGCATTCACAGGAAACCCCCGGAATGTTGAATTTCAAGTCGTTTTTGGTAATGATGACGATGAAGAGATTGACATGGACGACGAAGAGGACGATGAGGATGACGATGAGGAAGAAGACGATGATGAAGAGGAAGACGCGCATCACGCAGCCGCTGAAGAAGGTAACGAGTCTGCTCTTCGCATCCTAGGCTTATTAAGAGGTATTTCACATTTCTCCCGCGCCACAAAATTGGGAGCTAATATCAAGTAGCTGGTGCCCGAACTGGTCTTGTCACAAGAGCACAAGTCTTGGCCCTCCTCAGAAACGGCCAACTCGGTCGCGGCCTCATGGATGAGGACGATGAAGAGGATCTTGAAAGCCTCTTTGGTCAGTGGGGCAGACGCCACCGTCGCCCTGCCAAGGACCCGAACCGCTTCCCCAAAGTACCAAGCGATGAGGGAAGAAAGCTCATGCAGTCGGGCACTTTTGGTTCCAACAACGAGGCCCTTCGTCAAGGCGCCACCAAGAGGATAGCAAGGCGTATGCTGGAACGAGAGCTCGGTATCGGCGACAGACGACAGCGCAGTCGAAACTCTGACCTAATAGCACAGGTAAGGGCGGCGTTTCTCTGCACCGGGCAGCATCTTGCTAACGGATGTAGTCCCTCGTTCCATCCACAAAAGTTGAGCAAATTATTCACTACGACGATCCCATCTACTCCGGCCAATTCTCCGATGACGGCAATTTTTTCTTCTCAGTCTGCCAGGATTTCAAAGTCCGCATGTACGACACGTCAAATCCGTACAGGTGGCAGCATTACAAGACCGTCAGCTATCCTGGTGGTCAGTGGACGCTAACCGACGCGTCGCTAAGTCCAGACAACAAGTGGCTTGCCTACACATCTATCGATAGCCTTGTCTGCATCGCCCCAACAGATCCTAGCGATCGCGGCGACCCTTATGCTCTCAATTTGGCTGAAGGCACGCGACGAGTCAACGGCTGGGGCATGCGCCGAGGCGGCTTCGGCATTTGGTCCATCAGATTCTCTGGCGATGGAAGAGAGCTCGTCGCCGGCACAAACGCGCACTCGCTCGTTGTTTACGATATTGAATCACGACAGGTGCTTCACCATGTCGAAGGCCATGAAGATGATGTCAACGCCGTGTGTTTCGCTGATAAAATGTCTCCGCACATTCTCTACTCTGGATCGGACGACGCGACGATCAAGGTCTGGGATAGACGGAGCATGGGAGACAATCGCGAAGTCGGTGCCTTTGTCGGACACATCGAGGGCCTTACATATATAGACAGCAAAGGCGACGGACGATATATCCTCAGCAACGGCAAGGACCAGAGCATGAAGCTCTGGGACCTGCGAATGGCCATGTCTACCGAACGCTTCCACGAAATGGGCCGCTCTCGCCACGCCAGCGGCTTTGACTATAGAAACGAAATGTACGATGACGCCGACTGGGACGTTCACCCCCACGACAATTCGCTGGTGACCTTCCGCGGCCACAAGGTTCTGCGCACGCTTATCCGATGCCACTTTTCGCCACCGTCCGCCACCAACTCGCGCTACGTGTACTCTGGCAGCGCCGACGGAAAGGTGTACGTCTACAACATGGACGCAACAATTGCCCGCATCATTGATGTCAAGGAGGCTACAAGCGGCACGCGACGCCTTGATCGGCGCACACGCTTGTATTTTGATGAGCCTGGCGGTTGGGGGACATGCGTTCGCGACGCCAGCTGGAACCCCAATGCGCCTGTCTTGGTTGGTAAGTAGAGATGTGATTCCTAACTTCTTTTTCGTTAATTTACTGACTCTTTGAAGCATCGGCGTGGAACGGATATAGCATGGCTCGTGGCACATGTACCGTACACTCTTTCAATGAGGCGGAGGAGGACGAGGGAGAGCCACAAATGGGTAAGAGCGTCGACCACTTGCTCAACGAGAATCCCAACTATTTTCCATCGGAATATTAGCCTGTATCATAAGTTATAAGAAAATTTAGAGTACAATATAACAGGAAAAACTGCAATTTGGCACAGAAACAGGCTCCTTTGATCTTTTGTGCTTGGTGCACTGCTGGCGGATAATCAATGCTCCACCCGTGTGGCTCGTGCGTCCGTCACCAAAGCTAGGGAGCATGGGTGATGTTGCAGCTATCAACTTTCATCGTTGTCGCTCAAGCCATCGAGAAAATTCACTTGCGGAGCATCTCAGAGTATCGCTGCCCGGAAACGAGACCTTGAACGACCGGACAAAACTGCCGTGACACGTTGCGCGCCTGATTTCCGACGAAGGGGCGCCGCCAGCCGACCGGGAAACGACAGCTGTTTCTACCCGTAACGGCCCAACCGAACGAAACGACGCACGCTGCCCAACGGTCCCAGAACGATATAACAAGTTTGGTGGTTTCTGACAGGAGGTGTTGATTTTTCTGAATTTTGTTTGTTGCTACTAGCTGGTCTCTCCGACCGCGGTATCTGTATCGAGCCTGCGTTTGCCTTGACAAGAAAAACCCGTCATCATCGGGGACTAGAATCGATTGAAGCACAGAGCGTCATCGTTTCCGTGTGGCAAAGAGAAGGCTTCTGCCACGCGTTACACAGTCCTTTTTCATCTGAATTCTCCTTGGGAATGTACGTATTAGCATTGATTCCAGTTTATCCACTGTCAGCGTCCTGCGCTTTGCAGACGGCGTCGCTTAGCCATTTGTTCTTGCTTACCCATGGAGGTTACGGAGGCTCGCGGCGGAGCGGGCGCAAGACACCATTGCTTTGTATCTCGAATACTTCAATAACATTATTTAACAAACTCTCTGCAGCTCTGGTTACATAACCTCAGACGTTTGCTTCCCAGCAACGCTCGTTCAGGATGTCGGAGGAAGCTGATTTCGAAATCGACTTTTACGGGGACGAGGGCAACGATCAGCAGGATCAGGGTCAGAAAGAGCAAGAAAACCAGAACAATGGCCAAGCAGATCAGCAAGACGAGAGCTACCACCAGGGCGGGCACCAGGGCGGCAACCACGTGGGCGACGAGGCAATGGAAGATGAGAACGGCCAGGGCTACGACGACCAAACAGCGCAGCAAGGCACCAAACGAAAGCAAGATGACGACGGCAGGCCAGTCGATTCTGCGGCCACGACTGCGATTATGATATCTGAACTGAACTGGTGGACCACTGATGACGACATTCGTGGCTGGGCGCGCGTTGCCGAAGCCGAAAACGAGATCAAAGACCTCACATTCAGCGAGCACAAGATCAATGGCAAGAGCAAGGGGTAATAGTATGACATAATTCCAGCGACGTGCTGTGCTGACGCGACAACAGACAAGTGTATGTCGAATTCAATTCTCGTCAAGCAGCCACTGCGACCAAGCACCAGATTGCCAAGGTCAGCTCCGAAGATGCGCAGCAAAAGAAGCTTACCGTCATGTACTGGAACCCCAACGTCAATCCATTCAAGACGCTGCCAAAGGATGCGCCCGCCAGGGGTAAGGACCAGCAGTCAAGGGGGCCATCCGGCGCATACAACAACGATCGCGGAGGGTACGGCGGCAACTTCCGCGGGCGTGGAAGCTTCAATAACCGCGGAAATATGGGCCAAAACAACTACAACCGCAACTTCAACAACAACAACATGGGTTACAATAACATGGGTGGCGGCGGCTTCAACAACAACATGGGCGGCGGCAACTTCAACAACTTCAACAACCGTGGAGGTATGATGGGCGGTATGCGTGGCAACATGCGCGGTGGCCGCGGTGGAAACATGATGGGCATGAACCCCGGCATGAATGGCATGAACCCAATGGGTATGCCGATGGGCATGATGGGCAACATGGGTAACATGGGTAACATGGGTAACATGGGCATGGGTATGATGAATCCCAGCATGCAAGGTATGAACAATCAGTCATTTGGGCCCTCTAACCCTACAATGGAGGCACTTTACACACGTCTACTCGCACAGCAAAACACCCTAAAGCACATGATGCACGGCCAAGCGGTCAAAACCCACACTCCACCAAGCAATGCGGTACGACCGACAGATTCGAGCGCGATGAACACTATTGTGAGCGCGCAAGATGGAGCTGCATCACAGCCTCATTTAGCGCAGCAGCAAAAGCATCAGAGAGCAAACGGAAACTCACGTCGCAACGCACAGCATCCCAATTCACGCTACTATTTCGCGCGATCAAGAAACAACCTCGCTAACAGCTCACATCAAGGCATGAACCCAGGTTTCAACCCCGGCAACTTCAACTTTGGCCAAAACCAAGGCGGCGGTGGTGGCAGCGGCGACTGGGGCAATCCGCATGGTGCCAAGCGGCCACGTCCAGAGTAAAACAGCAGACAGTAGGGCATATGCCTGTGCAGGACCAACACAGGGGCGTGGGACAATCAATTGCTACTCATGAGATTGAAAGAATAAGGGCAATGCAGTTGGCAATGCGAAAAATGGGATACACCGGGGAATTGGAGTTATGCTTTGTTTCTTTACTTTTTGATGTCGCACCATGTACTATAAGGACAAATTGCATCTTTTCGCAAAACGCAAAATCTGGCTAGAAAAACACATTATGTTTGCTCATGTACTATTTTAGGCTACGATCAATGCAATGAATTCATCACCTCGAGAAATGCTTTTTTTTCTTCTTTTCACTGCTCTTCCAACCGGCGTCTCATTCCCACTACCAGCTCTTGCATCTGCACCCATCGATCGCGCAGCCCTTCGCGCGACAGCTCATCCCCCGCCGTCGCCTCTTCCACGTCGCGCACCCGCGCAGCAATCTCGTCCTCGAACCGCCGCAGGACCACCGCCAGCTCGGCGTCCACCTTGTCCTGGTCGCGGTCCTCGTCGCGCTCGCCGTCCAGCACGGCCTGCCACTGCAGCGGCGTCAGGCAGAGCGAGCGCAGCGCCACGTGCGTACGGTAGCACGCCGTCTCGCGGTCCAGCATGTACTTGCCCCAGAAGCCGCTCTCCTCCAGCCTCGCCTTTTGCCCGGCGGCCACGAGCGCCGGGCACAGGCACGGGTCGAGGCAGGTCTCGTCCCAGGCGTTGAGCGGCGGCGGCAGCGTGAAGCCGTACTCGACGAGCAAAAAGTCGTTGCCGTGCGGGCCGTACTTGATAAAGATTTCCTGCCCCGCCTCGTGGGCGTCGCGCGTGGTGATGGTGAAGGCGTCCTCGTTGAAGGCGCCCGCGCACCAGCCCGTCGGCGAGTGGTTGAAGAGGTCCGCGACGGGCTGCAGCACCATGTGGTCCTCCTTGGGCAGCTTGGCCGTCTTGCGCGTGGTGTGGTAAAAGGAGCGCGTGTTGACGAGGAGCCAGGCGTAGAGGAAATCTTCCTTGGTGATTGCGCCGCCGCCGCCGCCGCCGCCGTACGCGGATTCCACGGCGGCCCAGTCCTTGTTAAACTTGGCGCTCTGCCTGGCGAGCAGCGTCGCGGCCGTGTGCGGGAGCAGCGCGCGCAGCTCCGACGGCCAGCAGAGCGGCAGAACGGCGTGGATGTCGGCTTTGGACGGGAACACGGCGCGCCAGGCGTCGAGGTCCGCCGCCTTGTCGAGGCACAGAGACGCCGAGAGGATGGCGTGCACGCTGGCGCCCGGCAGGCTGGCGACGACATCCTTGGGCGTGTTGGCGAGTGAGCGCAATGTTTCCGTGGGGACTCTGAGAATCACCTCATTGGCCTGCAGCAAAACAAGGTGAATATTCTGGATCAACTTTGGTGAGGACGGAATTGGATTTTTTTACCTTGAGCGGACGAGTGGCTACTATACCGACACCGCGGCCGTGTAATTGCTTTGGCGTGCACCCATTGATCTCTATGCCTTTTGTCTTTGCCCACTGGAGCAGATTTTCTATTTCAGTTTCCATTTTGTTATTGTAGCATGTATATGTATTGGTTCTTTCTCTTCAAAGCAGTTTGGCCTATGAAGTGTACAGCATCTGCTAAACTGAGTCATGGTGGAACCTTGGAGGGGCAGCGACCGTTGAAGACGACATAGTGACTGAATATGAGCCTATAGCAAGAATTGAAGGGCAATGAGAGGAATCTGGCAAAACATGAACATTCTTCCAACTCTTTTGGCCTTCTACTTCATATCTGATGAAATGACCCATATCTCTTGCGCGAATACTGGGGAGAGTTGGGTTAGATCCTTCACAGCACACCGTCCGTTGAGTTTGCAATTGCAGACAACGGTCTGCCATCTCTCTTTCAAACTGCGTACATGAACATCGTTCATTGCTAGAAAAGCTCGATAGTTTCTAAAAGAATCGTTCAATACGAACTGTGCTATTCTATCACGTACAGCTGATCTTCTAGTTACACATGATCCTTCAGTTTGAGCTATTCTATGTCAAATCAGCGATTAGTTGTAACAGTGAATCCTTCTAATTAAACCCAGCTACACAACAGTTTGCCAGTACCTTCAAACAGATATTTAACAACTATCATCTTCAAACAGCGTGACAAGCCCTTCTGAAAGTGTTTCGCAACTGTATAATAAAGCAAGAATAGAGCACCGGTCCTACCCTACATGGCTTCACATGTTGCTTTGCATTTAGCACGCATCAAGCATTTCAGTATCAATTATAAGTCGTATATGATTGAACACACCTTTCTGAAATTTGCTGAAAATTTCTCCGAGGATTATGCCTCGCACTTGGAGAAAGCTTGCCCGATCCAATGCCTTGACTGCGTATGCGGGCAGCCCCACCACGGAATCTTGGATGGCCTGACTTGGAGCAGCTGCGGCGCTACTTTTCTTCATCCCATCATCAGCTTGCCCAACTCCTTCGGAGCTTGCACACACATCGCCACAAAAACAATGGCGTCAATACAGCCGCTCCGACCGGCTGCCCGTCGAGCACTGCAAGCCAAGACCTGCGCAGCATGCGGCGCTGTCTCCAACCAGCGCAGCTTCTCCGTCTTTAACCGCCCGCCACCCAACTACGAGGGCCATGTGCCATTGACGAGAATCGAGCGAGCCGGCCTCGCCGTCGGCTCCGGCGTCATGTCTCTCATCAATCCCTATCGCCACGGTACACTCAACCCTGCACCACCATTGACAGTGCCCATTCCTTGCTGACCCCTCCGTCATTAGACCTGATTGCTGCCCTCGGCGAAGCCACCGCGACACCGTACTTCATTTACCGCCTCCGCGACGCCATGCTCGCCGACCCGACCGGCCGCCGGATCCTGCGCGACCGCCCGCGCATCTCCTCCAAGACGCTCTCGATGACGCACCTGCGCACGCTGCCCGAGGGCAGCGTCGGCCGTGCCTACGTCGACTGGCTCGACCGCGAGGGCGTGACGCCCGACACGCGCTCGGCCGTGCGCTACATTGACGACGAGGAGTGCGCGTACGTGATGCAGCGGTACCGCGAGTGCCACGACTTCTTCCACGCCGTCACCGGCCTGCCCATCGTCAAGGAGGGCGAGGTGGCGCTCAAGGCGTTTGAGTTTGCCAACACACTGCTGCCGATGACGGGCCTGAGCATGCTCGCCGTGACGACGATGAAGAAGCAGGAGCGCGGCCGGTTCTGGAACATCTACCTGCCGTGGGCGATCCGCAACGGCGTGCGCAGCAAGGAGGTCATCAACGTGTACTGGGAGGAGCAGCTGGAGAGGAGCGTGGAAGACTTGCGCGCGGAGCTGGGCATCGAGCAGCCGCCGGACCTGCGCGACATGCGGGCCAAGGAAAAGGCGGAGCGCAAGAAGCTCGCCAAGCAGACTGCCTAGATCGGACATCTGGCACTGTAAAATGTACTTGTAATAGTAGTGTAGCATCAGAGAGCGTCATTTGTATATTCAATATCATCACCGATGAAAACACGCCAGCCATTCGTTGCAAGTCGTAATGCTTCTCAGCGGAAGCTCATGAATATATTACTCTGCTGTCGCTATAGCTCCAGTTGACCATCATAATTTTCTCCCATGCCACGCTTATAGGTCGAAAAAGTCGTCATCGTCGTCGTCCCAGGCTTTGCGCCGGCTCACCACAATCTTCTCCTCCTCCTTCTTTTCCGCCACGGCGCTGAGGAGCTCCTTGAGCTGCTCCTCCGTCACCTTCTGCCGCAGCTGGCCCGACTGCGCCAGCGCAATCAGCCTGTTCTCGATCTCGGTCGCGCGCTCCTCCTTGACGAGGCGGATGCGGCCCAGGCGGTCCGCGGCCTCTGGATGCAGGATCTGATTGAGGATACTCGCGCGGGCATCGTTTTGTTGTCTAATGCGCACAGAGTTAGCTTGATTTTCAGTGTAGCTGCCTGGCAGGACGCAGGAGTAACTTGCTGTCTCTTTTGTTCCTGGTCCTGGCCGCCACCACCTTGACGGCCGCCGCCACCGCCGCCGCCGCCCTGCGACTTGAGCTGCTCGAGACGAGCCTTGCGAATCTGCTCCGTGTGTCAGAGAATATGGTTTGAATGGCAGGTTTCGGATAGAAATCACCTGTTCAAGCTCGGATTCGTCCATTGCGACTGTGCTCTGCTGTGTAAAGATGCAGGATGCCCCCACGGCGGGGCGGAATAGCTGCAAAGTTGGAGGGGCATTACATCACGTGCGCAAAGAGCAGCATCAACAATCACTCAGTCTCAAGCAACACAGTGCTGCCTAATTCTGAACATGACTTGGCTGTGTATCGCATGGCGAAGCTTTCTCATAAATACATGGATAAGCGAGTAGTAATGCAATAATAATCACCAGATATGTGGGGTAAAGTAGTCTTTAATCAAGTTGATTATATCTTGTAAAGCTAATGAAACATATGTATTGTTGTACACGTCTAGGAGCTAGACGTCATCTTATATTCGTCCTCCATGTCTGGTCTCACCGATGTCTCTTCTAATTGTATGTAGCCGTCACGCTTGGCAGTCGTCATTGCGTTCTTGGCCTTGACCAGATCCCACATCATCTTATTCGTTGGCACCTCGACGCCGAGCGAGTAGGCACGGCGCAAGAAGTAGCCATTTAGATGGTCCACGTTTACCGGCCGACCCATGCGAACATCCTGCACCAAGGAGCTCTGCCTGTGTCTGCTGTGCAGAATGCGTCTGTATAGGGCTTTGTGCGCTCTGTCGATATCTAGGAGCTCGTGGTATGTCTCGCCGCGTCCAATCTCGGGCATACGCTGCAAGACGGCGATGATCTCCTTGAGCAAACTGCTGACAAGCTTCCGGGCGCTGCTGTTTTGCAGGATATCCGCGTAGGACAGCTCGAGAAGCAAGCAAACGGGCTCGACAGCGGAGTCAAAGATGACACCCGGCAGTTTGTATTTGAACCAGCTGTCGAATGGAGTATATTGTGTGCTGAGAAGCTTGGCTGCTAGCAGCGATTTGACAAAGTTGGATTGCCTCTCAACCTTGGCCACATCGGTCGACATGACTGCAGCTCGGTCCACAGAAGTAATGTTCCAGATGCCATGCCGTAATTGACGAACCGAGTCAAAGTTTCTGTTAAAGGCAAATTTGTGACTCATGTTGCCGAGTAGGAATGTCGGCTCTTTTTCTGGGACCGAAAATATCTTTTGCCGTACATCTTCCAGGACGCCCAAGCCCTCCGTCATGAGACAGACTTCTGTGTCCTTGCTCACTCGATGCTTGACTGCTTCAAGGGCTTCCATTGCACCCTCCACGCTATTGCTCGAAACGACAAGCTCGTCGATGTGCTCGTCGCTTTTGTTCACATGTACTTGCCGCCGTACGTTTAGCGGTTCGATGGTAGAGATGCCATCCTTGTCGAATCGTTGCAGATACCGGTATTTATTGGAAGTTTGCGTCCACGCAAGCCGCTCGACTGAGTCGTATACACCGGAGAGGGCGTGCGCGATGAACTTTGATCGCGCATCTTCGCCGAGAATGTGGATTTTGTGGACCGAAGGGGATTTTGACGCCTCGGGGGACAGCTTCACAGATGGCACATATAATGAGCTGCCGCGCCCTGTTCGTAGGATCGTAGGCTCGACGATCCCGGATGTTGCCTTATTCTGCTGCTTCGGTCGGAATGCGAGCTCGGGGCTGGCGCTCGCGCGAGATTTTTGCTTGTCCGTGCCGGCGCTCGCGACCGTGCCGTAGCACCGCGACGCCCCGGCGACGGAGCATGGGCTATCTAGCGAGCATGCTATTTGTTTCTGGAGGCCCTGAGCGGACACTCGTGGTCGAGGTAGCCGAGCCAGTTTGGCGGGTTGTGAGGACGGGAGCCACGTGCGAGACGAGCTCCTGGCTGTGGCGAAGACGGCGGCGTGCAGCGAAGCGCAGCAATTAATCGAAATACATTCGCTCGAGCGATTGTGCGGCCGTTAATAAACTCAAGTCGTGCAGGCTGTCGCGAAGCTGGTTGTGGCGATGATGCGGCAGTGATAGTTGGTGACAAGGAGATTTTTCGGAGGCGACGAATGACAAGCTTTCGGGATGGTCAGCAGCAGCGAGATTAGCCAGGTCGCTACAGGGCGCATTTTTTGCTGCGAGGTGGGTCCCCGCTACGTGCATAACTCGGACAAGTGCACTGAAAAGTTGGCGACTGCCAAACAGAAGCCAGTAGCATCAGCGATTGAGGACTTGTTTTGCGCAAGCATCGCAACTGGCATTAGAATTTTTTCTTTGATCGCCATCTAATCGACTCACAATGGCCGATGTCAAAGATATCACGCGTGATCTGGATAAGCTGGATTCACGGCTGGACAACTTGGAGGATGCACTTGCGCCTTTGCTAGGCGACATTGATGAGATTTCATCACAGCTACCGCTGCTGGACAAGGCCAAGCTTTTCTCCCTAGCTGCCTACTCGATAGAATCATTATTATTCTGTGAGTTTATTGGCCCTCGTCAAATTGCCACGGCGCCCAACACTGACCATGTTCACAGCTGCTCTGAAACTGCAAGGCGCTGATGCACAGAACCACGCTGTATATGCCGAGCTCAAACGCGTGCAGCAATATTTTGGCAAGATCAAAGCCATTGAAGAGCCTGCTGGCGAGCGCAGCACAACGATGAACCAAGAAGCCGCGGCGCGTATACTCAAGGCAGACCTCGTGAGCTTAACCACCCATGCCTCTCGGATCGTGATTCTTTATACTAATCATTTTTTCCCAGAGCGATAACAAGGCTCTTAGCAACAGGCTGGCTGAAAAGATTGCCGAAGAGCGCGCCAAGGCGTTGCTGAAATCTGTCGAAGGGCGCAAGCGTCCGGCGGATGATTCGGCGGCCTCCTCAGCCGACGACAGCAAGGGTATCAAGAAATCGAAACACAAGCACAAGGGCAAGGGAAAGGGGAGAAAGTAAGGACCAAAAAGAGACGTGTATAACAAAAATTACTTCACCGATATAGAAGGAGAGGGAACCGAGACAGGCCACGATGTTGTCGCCGCAAACGTGGTCTGCGATTCGGCAATGATTCAAAATGCATACATGCACGGCGTTTGGGTTATAGGGCATACGATTAATTTACTTGATTCTCTTGGCAATAAGAGCTGTTTATATTGGTAAAACTTTTTTCCCCGTTACAACGCGAAGTTCGCCTTCGGGCATATTTTACGCCGCTTCGGCGTTGGTCAGCATCGAGCCTATCAATAGACCAGCCTACAGCCTACCACCACACCGGCTTTATGTAGTAGCAGCCCAAGTGACAGACCTGCTTGCCCTGCTTGTAGCCTCGCAGTGAGACCAAGTAGTCGGGACTAGAGGTTACATGTCACCTTTTTCTTTCAAGCCATGGTGTATTAGTGTGCAGTGGTCGCTCACAGAACCAACGATTGACAAGGACCTCCCCGGCTGTACGAAGCGGAGTCAGCGCAACTCTGCGGTCGAGACAAATGGGACGTATTGAGACCAACTACACTGCGCTCCGGTCTTGAGAATATGACAAGATACCCAATCAATATAGAAAGTGCTGCCCATAGCTGCGCTGCAATCAGACGTGGCATTGTAGTACGGCATGGCAGTGTCGCACAGCCAAGGCGTTGTAATACATACTTATAGAGCAGCCTGAGCCACCCCCAACGTCTATTCTCCGGACCCAAATCTATGCCGATTTTGCAAACGATTATCTACATTAAAAGGGATAGTGTCCTGTGAGCGTAATTTTCTCTCATGATTGCTGCTCTCGCTGCTAACGGCCCCAGGCCCAAAAAATGTCCCTGTACTCCGTGCCTGTCATGAATCCAGCACCGCGCGTCCCACCAGAGAAGCCTGCCTCGATAAGCACGTTGCAAACGGGGCCGTCTGCTAGGATGTGGGCAGACATGTTTGTCGTACCGACGGGTCATTGCATCTGCGGCGTGTATTCCTTTCGCGGCGTGTGCGGCCACATTGTGCACCACGAGACGTTGCACTGCGGCGCCACGGTGACGCCGGGAGGACATGCAACAAGCTGTAATATTGTGACACCGGCTTATTTTACCCAGGGCTACGTACTCAGACTGATTTGCTACGAATGCTACGAGAGGTGAGGGAGCAGTTGGGCCTGGCGTGCTATGGCAGAAGGAAAATATCTGCCACACAAGATCACGCTCCTCGCAAAGGAATTGGGTCTAAACTCGCTGGAGAACGGTATAAATCAAATATTCTGATTTGTGTAAAAGTTCCCATTTGCATTCGGCCGGTTTGCCTATCCTTATCACTATGCATCCAGCCAGTTCCATGTTCCGATGCGCCAGGGTCGTCCAATCGTCGATTCATCCACATTCGAGCGATAAAGTAGCGGCTTCTCAAAATACGATTCAATTAACCTGAAATGTATAATTCGATTTTTCATGATTTTAGTCCATCACTGAATGTAGTAAAGTTGCCGATCAAGATCTTCGGCACAACAACATGGGCGAGCCAGCATGTGTGCCTGGCCTGGTGGGCCAGGCACCAGTCCTGATTGGTCACGACTCGCCACCCAACCAACCGGTCTTTGCGGATTACCATTCCCCGAGCTTCCATTTCTCCAGTCATCACCAGGACCCTTCATCTTTTTTTGTCGCACATCTCGGAATCTGCCTGCGCGCAAGACCTGACGTTCTCATTTCTCCCAACCGCACACACACAAACCTCAAAATGCCTCGTCAACGTTCCGCCGGCCGTGCCCCCGCGCGCGCCCCTACTCGCCCTACCGCCGCCGCCCCTGCGCCCGCCGCCCAGCAGGCTCGTCCGGCCAGCACCATGGCCGCGCCGCCTCAGCAGTACCAGCAGGCTCCCGCTCAGTCGCAGGGTCCTGGTCTGTTTGGCCAGATGGCCAGCACTGCTGCGTAAGTGCTTTCTGTCCAATATGTCACGACTTCCTGGATCCGGAGAGGGGAAAATATCGGGGAGGCTCGGGACTATGCACTCCTTGATACGTGCCCTCAGAGAAAAAGGCTTCGCGAAAATCTTGCGCAAACTGTGAAAACTAACTTCCTCACAGTGGTGTCGCCATCGGTTCCTCGGTCGGCCACGCCATCGGCGGCTTCTTCTCCGGCGGCTCCTCGGAGCCCGCGCCCCAGCAGGTCCAGGCCCAGCAGCAGCCCCTGCAGCAGCAGCAGCAGTCCAACAACTGCGCCGGCGCCACCCAGAGCTTCACCAAGTGCATGGACGACAACGGCGGCAACATGCAGATCTGCAACTGGTACCTCGAGCAGCTCAAGGCTTGCCAGGCTGCCGCTGCTCCTTACTAAGCAGACGAACGCACCATCGAACGGAACATTGAACGTGAGGAATTGTTTCCTTATACGGATAGAAACATGAAGCGACATAGCGATACTAAGATCGGTTGATTTTCACTACCGAAGAAGACAAGAAGAAAAAAAAATCGGAAAAATGATCATGAAATGGCACGCTACTGAGCATGTAGCCATGCATCGTTGCTACGAGGCATTCAATGTATAACAAAAGAATCTGGCATATGCTTGGCATTGTTTTTACAAAACTTGTATAGTATATTCAAGCAGTCCGCTCCAACTTAAAATACACTTGCGAGAACTCCTAACCTGGGTTCTCACTTCTCATCTTCATCTGGCCGAGGCTCAAAGTTCAACTGTGACATGTTAGCACTGTAGTATTGTGTTTACTCTATTCCTACGTACCGAGTTGCCATTGTATAGTTGTTGATCGCCCCGGCTATCATTCGGATTCTCAAACGCCCGAACACGCTGGTTCCGTAGCGCAGCGGGAGCATTGGCTGGTGCAGTGGCGGGAGCTTGCGCCTCGGCCTCGGTTGTCTCGCCGCCCAGGCCAATGAGGCTCATCAGCCAAGTGAAGATGCCGAAGATGAGGCCGAGAACCCGCGAGAAGAAGCCTTGCGAGGAGCCTTGTCCGTCGTAGGCCACAGCAAAACGCTCAATCGGAATCAGCAGAAGTGTCGAGGAAGGGGATAGTCCGAGTTCACGAAGAGATTTGCCCTCCTCCGTTGTGTCAATGCTCCTGTTGGGCAGCGGCGTGAGAATCTGCTTGAAAAAGTACGGACCCTTGCCGTCGGACCGCTCCTTGTCCACCCAGGAACGTATGCTTTTCACGTTCTCGCTGGCCGGGAACTTGTTGCGGATGGTGGAGCCGTCAGATAGCCGTACCTGAATAGCAGCGATGGAGCTGGAGCTGGAGCTGGCCCGTGATGCTGTTCTTGCCTGCTGCTGATCCTTGGCTTCCGACTCGGCTGCGGCTCTGTCTTCTTGTCTTTTCTTCTCGCGCTGCGCTGCCAGCTCGCGACGAGCTGTCTTGTCGTCTTCGATTCGCTTCAGAATGCGGCGACGCTCGTCATTTTGTTGCGCCTTCTTCTTCTTGATGAGCTCGGCAGCTTCTTTTTGCGCAGGAGTCTGCGGAGGTGCAGCTGTCGACTCGGCGACGGCCTTGCCCTTGCCCTTGACAGCGGCGGCAGCGGCAGCGGCAGCGGCAGCCTCAGCTTCTCTAGCTTGGCGCGCCGCGGCTTCTTTCTGAGCCTTGGCCGCTCTCTCGGCCAGAATGCGTCGCACGTTTTCCGAACCGTCAGACTCTGGGCTGCCAGACGGGATAGATGAAGAAGAAGGTGCTAAAGCTTCAGCGTTTGGCGTGGGCACAGCGGCGGTCGTGGCGGCGCCCGCAGCCGGCGTCGATGGAGCCGGGGCAGGCGTAGCGGCGTTACCGACAGAGAAAGCGTTGGAGAGTCGTCTCAGAAAATCCTCCTTGCTAGTTCCTGAAGCAATATACTCTTTGAGTTCGCCATGCTTCATGATGACAACAGTTGGTGTTTTGGGTAGCGGGAAGATTTGGGCCAGGTACCCTGCCTCATCCGACCCAGCCTCGAGACGAAGGGCGATTGCTTTGGTGGCAATCAAGTCATTAACCTGCGCAGTATTAGCCACTGAAGCGGAAGTCCTCATGGTTCGTAATGAATACAGACTGATTCATGTTGGAGATATTCATTCTCCCATGTTTGGCTTTCGTCATTACCGTCTGCGATGAGTTAGATTTGCGTCACACAGGAGCCTCGTGAAGATGACAACGCCGTACCCGTAACGAAGCACAACAGCAGCTTCTGCTGGCCTACTGCTGTGGATATGCCTTCTTGGATTGATCCTTGAAAGAACATGATGGAAGAGATGTTGGCGGATCGCGAGGCTTGATATCCTGCGACTGTGCTGGCCAACACCGCGGTTCCAGATGACAGGTGGCGTACTGGCGTGATTGAAGTGGGGGAATAAGGCCGGAGCGCGGGGGCAAGATGCCAACTGTTACAATAACGGTAATGAATTGAGGGAACCGCGATTCCGAATCTCCTTGTTCTGCTGCACCACTTTCGATTTAGGATGGATGTGACGTTGTGCAAGGATGCAGAAGCACGGGGACAAATTGAAGCTTGTCTCTTTGCCGACCAGTCTAAAAGGTACAAGCCACAGTAGCGCCACGCCACCACGCTTGCGGGATCTCAAAGGAAAGGTATTGTTGTTGTTCCAACTGTTGATGTATCGGGATGATCCACCAAGTAAAGCTACTCAATGATGCTATTGAGAATTTTCAAGAATTCGAAATTACTGAAAATACTTACTGTCCTTGTCCGAGATGCCATTGCCATCGTTACTCGCAAATGTACCGTCACTGTAGCTTCAGGTAAGCAGACGCTTGGGCTCCACACTGGTTCGCCCCAAGCTCTAGACCGTGTCATTGCGCGTGTACCCTGCTATTCTCAACAATACAAACGCGGATTGAAACTCACTGCGACACTCGCCTTTCATCTCCAATCTTCACCGATATGAGAGTATTCCTCCTCTTTCTTAGCTGGGCTGTCGTCTTCCGGTACTTTCTCCTGCAAAGATGACATTCCTCCTCTGTCCCTCGAGCTTTGTGGAAGCTCCCCGCTAAACGCTCCGCTCCAAGCTCCATCGCCGGAGCTTCTGGAGCTTCGCATTCGGCTTCTGCGTGGGTGGATTCATTCAATTCTGGCATCCACTGAAGCCATGATGAAGATTAATGCTGTCTGCATCACTGGGAGAAAACCGAAGCACTGAAGCAGGCTCCGCGACGCGCTGCAAGGATCAAGGTCCCACCTTTGTCCCATCAAGCTCACTGCTTTCTGGGAGTACAGTGGAAGCCCCAATTCCCTTAAAGCTGGAATGCCCCTTTTCAGATATTCAGCCTCTACCGATTGCGCTATTTTTTGGCCAGTCTTTTATGCAAGCTAGGTCTTGTTGTAGAGCCCGAGCAGACCTGCCCCAAGGTAGAAGGGTTGCGTATTGACACTGGATTCAACTCTTGCTGCTTTGGAAATTCACAGCTTTTCTCAGATTTATGACCTGATACTGAGTACTGTGTTTGATATTGTGGCTTTTTGAATAGGATCTAGCCCAGGGATTTTGGCTTGTCTCTGGAAAATGCTGGTACCCGATTGGTCTTGGTCACGCTGTATATGACACTTTGATGGAAGGAACAAGGGCGTCAGCCTCGGGTTACCTCTTTGGATTTGATGACTTTCTACCTGCTTGAAGATGTTTGTGTTTCGAGAAAAGCCTATACCGGCTTCATCTGTATCTCTGTCCATGAACCGTGGGAGATTTGCCGGGCTTGCCCATGGCCATCAAATGAGAGCAGATTTCAACACTACTGTTTGCGCTGAATAAAGAAGGGAGACTCCAAGTGGGGATAGCTAAAATACAATCCAGAGATTTTAGGCAAACGCAATTGTCAATTGGCTTGCCGTGATACCCGTCCAGCACGGTTTTAACAAACGACAGCCGACAAGGAAGGCTGCCTCACCCTGCTGTTCAGTCATTGAGAGATGCGGTAATGCGTAGGCTGACGATTGATTAATGCGCCCCATGGATGGTGGATCCTCTCAGCTAAGGCTACTGGAAATATCACGGATGCAATCCATGCCACGCCCTCTCCAAAACAATAACCGGAACTGTTGGCTTTCTTCTGGTTGTTGAGAGATTGCCTGCGCGCAAGATGTGGTGGTTGGCCGCGGCAGTTGGAGCCACGTCGGGACTGCATTCGCCAAAATATGCCAACAGCCTGACCCAGAATCATCTTCTATCAGGCTGCTGAACTGAGACTTGAGAGCAAGGAGGTGCCTTTTACCCGGGATTGAACGAGCTCATGGACGCGCGGCCTCTTGACTCTCTCTTTTTCGAGGAATCTGCCCGTGAGGATCTCCCCCAAAGCAGCAAAGTGCAAATGCACCGAGAGAAAATCGCAAGGGCCAGGTCTGGGTTTCGCCTCTAAGCCTCGCTGCTCGTCGCATCGCGCCATCATCGGATGACGATGCGGTCGCAGTGCCTGCCTATAAGGGCTAGCGAGTCTCTTAAAATCATTCAACATCATCAGGGCTATAAATTCTGCCCCCAAAAAGCCGGGAGCGGCAAGGAAGTTTCCGATTTCCATGAATCCTTTGCAGTGGCTTTTCGCCTGTCAGCATCACCAAAAAAGGAACCAATAACAAGCACCAGCTTCCGTCAGCTCCAGCGGTTGGTGGATACGAGAAACGAGAGCATGCACCGGCAAAGTCTCAAAGCGCAATGGGGTGATGCGAAAAACGCCACGTTGCCAGCCTGCTCTGCCGACTCTCCGGGCCTGGGGGCCTGGAGTTGAGGTAGCCTTACGAGAATGGTGTGTCAGCGGCACATCAAACCCATTCAGTATTGACCCTTCCAAGACATTTATCAATCACTATTACAATGTCGCAAATAATCGCTCAGCAGTCTGTCATTGTAGAGGTTCCATATCTTTCAAGGACGACATGGCTTCCACCAGCGCAGCAGCAGAGCGACTCACGCGGCAAGCCTGCGACAGATGTCGTCGGCTTAAATTGAGATGCAATCGTGAGATGAATGCGGAAACTTGCGATCGCTGCCGGAGAAAAGGTTCCAACTGCGAATATAGTGCAAGCCTGCCCAAAGGCCGACGAATACGGACAGCGGCCGCGCAGCCGTGCTCGCTTGATGCAGCTGATATCGCGCCTCAAGAACTACAGCAAGTTGATGATATCGAAATGCCAAGCCCAAAAACCCATCAATCAACTCTGCTATACGAAGGCGACCTAAATCTTTCCGGGCTACCTGAGCTCGGTGTACAAGACGACGCTTCGACCCAGGCGGCCTACGATCTGTTCTCGAAATCGAACTCTGAGCTTGGCGAGGATGCTATGGATTATCCGATGTTTTTTCACGACTTGGATTATTCACTGTCACAAAAAGCACCAGAGCTTCGTGAATTGCACGGGGCGTACGCTGTCGAGGATGCAAACGGCGGAGGCAGTCACAGCAGTTGTTGCGCAGCAGAAGAAACCGACTGGGAGCCGCTGATCGCTCAGCTTGCCCTCTTCAGCACATCGATTTCCCAGTTGCGGTACGCTTTTAGAAAAGCCTTTCAGAGCTACAAGGCGCACAGATCTTCAATAGCGAACAACGGTCAACTTGAGAAATGCTCGTTGGGCGAGGCTGTCCTTCGATCCGTCACGCTGTGGCTGGCCAACGGACCTGCAATCGAAATGCGGCCCTCTCTTCATTTCAGCCCCCAGACACTGAATGTGGACGTGCATCATCAAACCCTCGGCGAGCTTCTATATCGACTATTTTCAGCGTCACATTACAGCACTGAAATCGTACAAAACGTGGTCTCAGAAGCCACAACAGATCACAACGTCCGGACGCGACTCGATCAACAGCCCAGTCTCTTGGACATGGCAATTCCACAGTTTTATAGCGGCCGCAGTCCCTCAAGCGAGTCTGAGTCGCACCACCGATCCTCATCTATAGCACATTCTGCGATCAGCACCAACAGTATTGTGCTCCATCTATTGATAGCCAATCACGGTATGCTTCTGGGCATTTTTTCCGATGTGTTATCATTGCTGCACAGTGAAATGGCAGCTAGCTCCCAGAACGATAGATCTTCCTTGCTGAAAATTAGACTCGTGACTTTTCTACAAGTTTGCTCTTGCCTCATAGATGGCCAGCACCGAAGCGTCAGTTCCCAGACTTCATTACCGATGAAGTCACCAGGGACACTTAGCTCCACCGGCGATGTGTTATCGGAGGAAAATATCATGTCCATGTTCAATGAGATCAAACATGAGATAATGTTACTGCAGCTCCGAATAGACACTTGAACGAAGCTTGCCCAGGTCCAGGAAGCGCTGCGTGGGTGTGGAGATACAAGAACCAAGACGCCAAGAAAGGGGCCAGATATTTTTGCTTCATACTGATAGACTATTAAGTAATTGAAAGCTTCTTGCCAGTTTGTAGAATGGGGTTAAGTCATTGTGCAAACATTGCCGATCTGTACGTTATTTCCTCTCCAATCAAAAGGTCATCGACCGAATTGTAATAGAAGCAGAGTAGCTGAGGACGCTAGTTCAATACATATCTATTCGAAACCTCTAGATACAACGTTGATTATCATTTTGAAAACACTTCAATGGCATCTCTGGGGATTGACATTTGGTTCTTGAAGCGATTCATCCACAGCTGTCCAACGGTCGACTTGTCTGGATCTTCGGGATTTAGCGGATTGGTCGCTCTTATATCGCCATGCCAGAATAGCGCGCAGGAGTATCGTTCCGCGTCCGTCTTGTTGATGACCCTGTGCAAAACGCTCTTGTATTGACCTCCGGACCACCGCTGGATCATGTCTCCGCAGTTGATCACGAAGACGTCCTCGAGTGCGGGCACAGAGAGCCATTCCTGGCTGTCCTCGAGCCACACCTCGAGGCCTTCCTGCCCAGGCTGCTGCAGAAGCACGGTCACGCCGCCAAAGTCCATGTGCGCGCCGGCGCCGAACTGGCCCGGCAGCGTCTGGGACGGGCGAGGGTAGCGCAGCATCTTCAGCGGCACCACCGGCTTCTTGGCAAAGGTTTCCATGGCCTCGGTAGTGTGTCCAAGGCCCTGCAGGAGAATCTCCCAAATTGCCCTCCCTAGCCGGCTTGTAGCCTCGTAGTAGCTCCAGATTGGGCCCTTAAACTGTTCTGCGGGAAGATCTGGCCAGTTGTTGGGGCCGTAGAAACCCATGTCTGCAATTTCAGAGTCTTCGCGGCCTACATAGAAACACTTTTTGGGTTTCGTTAGCCTACCATACTGTGTAACAAGTAACGCAAGATTTCCTATACTTACTTCCTTCGAGTCAGCCATTTTATCGCCATCGCGCAGTGACATACCCGATGCTTCGTAGCCTCGGCGACAGGGATGTTCTAGGAACGAATATTTCAATTTTTCATCCTTGCCAAGACTGAAAAATGACTTCAAAGCAAGAAAAAGGCCCCTTTGAATATCTAGCGATACTCCATGGCCTTTTAGCTGGAAGAACCCAAAGGTGTTGCAGGCCTCGCGGACTTCGGCAATCACGTCTTGGACATCCTCAGGGGACTTGGGAGAAAAGTATCTCTCAAAGTCAATGATAGGCAGTTGGACGGTGCTTGGCATTTTGATTCGAGTATTAAAGTTCTCTTAGAAATGAAGAGATGTTTTGGGACGTTTTCGATTTTTGATGAGTGCAAAATCCCCAGCGAGAGATTCCGTCTCTGCCTTAAAACGTTATCTTTAGAGTGCTTGAATGCTATAACACGTTCTCCCTGGAAAGTATTGGTCAACCTAGCTGTTTCGGTCTAATAAACTGCGGCTTACTTCCGATTCTGGTCTCATGCAGCGGTTCGGCAGTGCACCGAACCAGCCAAGCGCCACAGAGCCGACTCCGACGCCAACTACTACAGCCACACCCACCGAATGCACACCAGGGTTGCCAGATAACTGTGCGCATGATGAGATTCGTCTTTTGGATTATCATGCAGCGGATTAGAGCGGTTCTTTAGACTGGAAGTACGCGTCGAGAATGATGTTGCAGAGCTGCTTCAATGATTTTGCCAGGACGGCTTGCGCGCTGTGACAATGTTTGGGAAGCTGCCAGTGTCAAAACGACGAAACCTGCCCCCTCCAGATGAATTTACTACGTATTAAGCTCTTCGAATTTTGGGGAATCAAGCAGATGAAACATTTTTCTATTTGAAGACAAAATTATGTCTGAAACAGCCTATAATGTCATTGGCGTGACCGAATTATCATGAATTCGAGCAGGATTCCAACCCACGCGACTCCCCTTTCAAGAACTTCGCTTGGCAGCATCTATGTATTTTGAATCTCGTGTGTGGCCCAAATAGCTCAAGATAGAGTGTAAACCAGCTTATATCCGGACGGAGCTTTTGTCCGGATGCTGTTCACGCCTTGAACAATGCCTTCCCAACGCCCCGACATAACCTTCGCCGGATGAGTTTTGATCAGTTCCTGATCAAGCAGTCTCTGCATGGTAATAAATGCTCTGGCACCGAAAGCGCGATCTTCTGGCTTAGCCTCGCGCCCAAACGCGCCATGCATGTCAATTCCAGCGCCGATGAGGCTGGGTGCCATGAACCAAGAGGCCTCTATTGTCGGTCGCGACTGCGCAACAGCTTCACGGAAAGGCTCCAACGCTACATAGCGGCCACCTCCGCGTCCAATGCTGGCGTAGCACAACTGGGTAGTGGTTACCTCGACAACACAGTCGAGAGCAAAGGCCAGCTCGCCGCCAGTATACTTGCGGATGTCTGACGCGCAAGATTCCTGGTTGTAGTCGAATACCTTCTCGGCGCCGAACCCACGAACAAGATCGAAATTCGAGGGTGAGCATGTTGCAATAGGACGCATACCAGCGCTGTCGCATGGGTAGATTGAGGTGTCACGTCAGCGACTGGCCGTGGGCTGATCTTCCGCGAGGGGCGATCCAAATAACTAATGATTCAAACTTACAGTTTCAGTAGCTGAATTGCACGAGTACCGGTCGCGGTGCTACCTCCTGCCACGAGCACAAACTCTTCGCTTTCAGACTCTGCATTACCAGCTCCAAGACTCTCCAATGAGGCCGGGATCTTTAGCTCATTGAAGAGCGCATACAAAGCAGTGGCCGAGCCCAGCGGAAGTGTTGCTGCATCTTCAAAACTCATATTGTCTGGGATACGAAGTAGGAAATCGCCCATCGCATTGACATATTCGGAAAATGCGCCAACATTCGGTCGCTGCTTGTTCATACCTAGGACTGTACCAGCCACACGGTCGCCAACTGCAACTCGGCCAGCCTTCGCAGCATCTGCACCTAGGGCAACAACGGTGCCGGAAAAGTCGCCACCAACAATTGCTCCTGGAACGACGCTGTACTCCAAAGTCTTGGCATCGTGAGGATTGATTGCAACAGCAGCTGTCTTGACTAGGACCATGTCATCTTCGAGTTCTGGAACTGCGTTGTCTGTAAGAATTTTCAGCTTGCCGCGACTTTCAGCCACGATAACCGTCCGCATGTGTGGGAGAGACATAATGATCCAGCCAAAATCAACCATACACGGAGTTGTAAAACATCTGTAGTTGACTCTCCGTGCTGAGGTGACAATTATATCGACCATCTGAGCCCAGTTTGAAAAGGCCCATATTACCATTACATCGGGCAGAAATAATAACAAAATCCGCTTGCGGCTTGAGGCACTATCCAACATTGATCACTTTACTACTACACCAGGTTGATGATACACACACGCCCCTACCACTACTCATAGGACCGTTATTAATCGGCAAATGCTGTATAAATTCCCCGTTTTTTTCGCGACATACTATCTGCTGTATTCAAGTTGACCCGAATGATGGAGCCTCACACCCCCCTAGCGAGGCTGGCGCACCAGACGCTCTCCTGTAAGGCTGGGGAATGTCCGAGACGGCATCGGTATGACGTACCTCAAGTATTGTGGCTATGAAGTAAAAATATATTTCTTGGGGATGAGGGGTGAATAGACTCGTCCAATGAGGCTTGTAGATCCGAATTTGGCTCGTTTGCTTAGAATTGACCGAATCCTCCACAGTCTTGCGGCCCGAGCGAAATCAGGCTACACTTGCCCCCCAAAAATGTATAGCCCAGATTTGGAAGCGCCGTGCCTGATTCAAAGCGGCTTGTGACCATTCGAATGTATTATTTAGCTATTTGGTAGCTGGCAAGGGATGTCCAAGTCTTCGCCTTGTCCGGCATTCAGAACCAGGCTCGGAGGTATTTCATTGTGGTCGATGGGGCTGGCTTTCACAATTCGGCCTATACGAGAGGAGTCACCGCGAAATAGCTGAGCGAGATAGATACATCTTCGATTAATTCGTCATAGCGGAGCTGAGTGATAATGCAGCTGAAGGAACCCGAAGATCCGTAGATAAATGCCCGACTTTATTTACACGCCCACGGTTTACAATACCCTGGACAGCCGACATTAGAAGACAATTAATGAAGAAGAATTATTAAAAAGAGAATCAAAATTATCAATAACGAAAGCTAATTCACTCTATCTTTTTCACACCCTCGTCCATTCAAGAGGAAGCACTGCTGCAGATAGTCAGGCCTCGTCATCTTTCAATCCAACTTACTAGTTTCCTCTGCCTCAGCTCAACTTGACATCTACTGAAATTTCGAATTGTACCAAAAATGCCTGAGCAAACACCTGAGCCTATCGCCATTGTTGGAAGTGCCTGTCGGTTCCCTGGAGGCGCGAACTCACCTGCTAAATTATGGGAGCTGCTCAAAGCCCCGCGAGATCTCGCAGTCGATATTCCACCAGAGCGATTTGACTTGGCAGGGTACTATCATCCTGATGGCAGCCATCATGGCGCAACCAACGTTCGTCAATCATATCTACTTGACGAAAACATTCGACGCTTCGACTCCATGTTTTTTAACATCAGTCCCAACGAAGCGGACTCGATGGATCCTCAGCAGAGACTACTTCTGGAGACAGTCTATGAGGCACTTGAATCTGGCGGTCACCGCATCGATGTTCTGCGCGGTTCCAATACAGCCGTATACACTGGAACTATGAGTGTCGACTACAGCGATACAGTATTACGGGACCTCAGTACTGTTCCAACTTATTTTGGCACCGGTGCCAATCGCGCCATCATCTCGAACCGCATTTCTTATTTTTTTGATTGGCACGGCCCTAGTATGACAATTGACACGGCCTGCTCGTCGAGTCTGATCGCTATCCACATGGGTGTAAAATCCCTACGCACTGGTGAATCAAGAGTTGCACTTGGATGCGGTACGCAAATCATTCTGAACCCAGAGACCTATGTCATGGAAAGTAAATTGAATATGCTCTCGCCAACAAGTCGTTCTCGCATGTGGGACGCTGATGCAGATGGTTACGCTCGCGGCGAAGGTGTTGCAGCAATAGTCATGAAGCGACTGAGCGACGCACTTGCTGACGGTGACCACATCGATTGCATTATTCGGGAGACGGGCACAAATCAGGATGGCCACTCCAATGGCATTACAGTCCCGAGCACAGAGGCTCAGGCAGCGCTGATCCGTCAAACTTATGCCAGGGCTGGGCTGTTCCCAGAGAAGAATGCCAAGGATAGGCCGCAGTTTTTTGAGGCACACGGAACAGGCACAAAAGCAGGAGATCCAAAAGAGGCCGCCGCGATCCACCAGATCTTTGGTAGTGGGACTGGCAAAAATGGCGAATCACCTCTATATGTGGGATCTATAAAGACGGTCATTGGTCATTTGGAAGGCAGCGCTGGTATTGCTGGTGTCCTCAAAGCGTCGGCAATGGTTCGACATGGCGTTGTTTATCCCAACCTTCTATTCAAACATTTGAATCCCGACATCATTCCCTTTTATAATGGATTACATGTGCCCACAGAGCAAATGCCATGGCCGCAGCTGCCCAATGGAGTGCCTAGACGCGTTAGTGTGAACAGCTTTGGTAGGTGACACTTATACACGTCTCTCCATAACAAGAAAACAAGCCGGTATGCTAATCAGTGACAGGATTTGGTGGGAGCAATGCTCATGCAATAATTGAGCAATGGCCCGGTACCTCAGCTGCGCTCACTGAGAAGGAGGCAATTGCCCCAGCTACAAGTGGCCCTACCACAGTGATCCCATTCACTTTCTCGGCTCAGTCGCAATCTTCTCTGGTCGCACAGTTACAGTCTTATTCGAAATATCTAGAAAAACATACAAAGACAAAGCCTGGTGATCTTGCCTGGACACTCAAAGATCGCAAGACTGAATTCAGTCATAAATGCGCGTTTGCCGCCTCTTCTTTGGACCAGTTGAAAGAAAAAATTGATGCGACGCTTTTAAAACGCGACGAAAATCAAGAATCCAACATCGGCGTGAGAGCTAAAACTGGTCAACCAGGTCCCAAAATCATGGCAGTCTTTACCGGCCAAGGAGCGCAATGGCCGTCTATGGGAGCACAGTTACTCCAAACCTCCGAGTTTGTACGAAAGCGAGTGCTCGAACTTGAAGAGGCTCTGGCTACCCTACCGCCGGATGACAGGCCCTCATGGAAGCTTGGCGAGGAGATACTTGCGGAAGGAGAAACTTCGCGAGTTTCTTCTGCTACTATATCGCAGCCCCTTTGTACTGCGATTCAGATTGTCTTGGTTGATTTGCTCCGAGCAGCTGGGGTACGATTTAGCACAGTGGTAGGCCACTCGTCCGGCGAAATCGCCGCGGCCTATACTGCCCATTTCATTTCCGCACAAGACGCTATCCGCATTGCATATTATCGGGGACTGGTTCTCCATAACGCTGGCTCAGGAGCTATGATGGCTACAGGAACATCATGGGAAGATGCGACGGAACTTGTGCAGCTTCGCGCACTCCGAGGTCGTGTCACCGTTGCGGCGCATAATTCGGCCGCTAGCGTGACCTTGTCTGGAGATGTCGATGGAATCGCAAAGGCGAAAGAAATTCTGGACGAAGAGAAGAAGTTTGCACGTCTACTTAAAGTGGATAAGGCATATCATTCCCATCATATGCTTCCATGCGGCGACGCCTATATCGATGCATTGCGATCGTGCATCGCGGAACCGAGCCCGCGGTTAAACGAGCAATGCTCTTGGTATTCCAGTGTATTTCCGAGCTCAAAGCCCTACAGCTCACCCGAGAACCTGCAGGCTACATACTGGAGAGATAACTTGACCAGTCCAGTCTTGTTCGCCGAAGCTGTCAAGAATGCTGTCGCGTCCGACGACCAGATCGGGCTTGTCCTTGAGATTGGCCCCCATCCAGCCCTCAAAGGCCCTGCGATTCAAAACATCTCAGATGTACGTCCGTCCACTATTCCGTATTCAGGGACATTGAACAGAGGATTGAGTGATATCGACTCCTTATCAAATGCTCTCGGATTTCTGTGGACTCACCTTGGATCACGCAACGTTGATTTCAAGGCATATAGCCGAGCAATTTCGCAGCAGCTTGCCAAGCCGCAGCTCGTTGTAGGACTTCCATCCTACCAATGGGATCATACTCGCGATCATTGGAGCGAATCACGCCGATCCCGAAGAATGAGGAGCCGCAAGCAGCCAGCGCATGAGCTTTTGGGTATTCTAGCCCCGGACTCGACTGCAACTGATTTGCGCTGGACGAATGTTCTGAAAGAGTCCGAGATTCCATGGTTACACGGGCATAAACTTCAAGGCCAGACTGTTTTCCCTGCCGCAGGATACGTTGCAATGGCACTGGAAGCTGCAACAGCTATTGTGCCACCGAACCAGTCGATCTGCCAGTTTGGAGTCTCTGACTTTTCCATCGACAGAGCTATCACCTTTGAAAATGCAAACAGCTCAGCAGTTGAGACCTTGGTCACTCTGCAAAACCTGAAGAAAGAAGAATCCACAATCGGAGCAACGTTCTCGTGCTATGCTCTGCCCGTGGAGACGGCCGGAGTGGAAGCTGATTTGGATCGAGTCGCCAGTTGCGCAATCTCCATCACCCTAGAGAATGATTCCATCGGCCTTATCCCATTTTCTCGACAAAATGAGTATAAAATGACCGATATTGACTCTGAACGTTTTTACCATTCTCTTTCCGAGTTGGGATACAACTATTCTGGCCCATTCAGAAAAGTACATACAATGCGTCGCACCTTTCGTAACTCTATGGGTATTATTGATGGATTCGAATACAATGATCTGAGTTCTTCAAAGTATTTGATCCATCCATGCACCCTGGATATGGCATTTCAACTCGCAATACTGGCTTCTTCCGCACCTGGTGATGGCGAACTTTGGTCACTTCACGTCCCGACATCGATCGAGAGCATTCGAGTTGATGCCCGATTGAATTCAATGGTACAAAAAAAGGAATCAGCCTTGAAAGCCTACGCAAATCTTGAAGCAGCGTCCAAATCGTTTTCTTCACACGTTGACCTCATCAACGCTGATACACAAGAGTGCGTGGTACGCATTGAGAACCTGAGCATCAAGCCATTCGCACCAGCGACAAAGTCAGATGACCGCGTCATGTTTACGTCCACCAAACTCGGCCTTGCAGGACCTGATGGCTCTTGTATTGTGCAGGGCAGTCGACCTTCCCTTGCCGAGGTTGAGGCTGCTAGGGCTTGTGAGAGAATTTCTTATTATTACCAGCGGAAATGGAAGTCTGAGATCACGGATGCTGAATGGCTCAGCGGACCATCTCATTATATCTTGCTCAGGAACTGGATCAATCACACAATATCTAGAGCAATGGCAGGGAACCATCCAAGTTTGGAGAAGGATTGGTCTGATGACAGTGAGGAGGATATCAAGGCTCTTGCATCGAAGCACTGGGATCAAGTAGACATCCGACTGCTTACTGCCGTTGGAGAAAATATGCCAGCCTCTATTAGAGGCGAAACCACGATTTTGGAGCATATGACGACTGACAACAAACTCGACGAGTACTATGAGAAAGGTCCTGGATTGTCTACCTACCATTACCTGCTTGCATCTATGGCTAAGCAAATCACGTTCCGGTATCCACAAGCCAAATTCATCGAAATAGGTAAGGTTATTATTAGATTAACTGTACGATCTTTGGCTCTAATTTTGCGTTCTAGGAGCCGGTACTGGAGGAGCTACCAAACCTGTTCTCGAAGCGGTCCACGACACTATTGCATCATACACCTACACTGATATTTCTAGAGGCTTTTTCGAGAAAGCCGCCGAGACTTTTTCGAGTTTCAAAGATAAAATGATCTTCAATGCTTTAGACATCGAAAAGCCTCCAGAGTCGCAAGGATATGAACCACATTCATATGATGTTGCCATTGCTTTCAATGTTCTCCACGCGACTCAATCGTTGCAGAAAACATTGACTCATGTCAGACAGCTAGTGAAGCCCGGGGGCTACTTGCTGCTTCTGGAGTTTACCAACAATGATCCTATTCGGTTCGGTACAACTATGGCCGGATTGCCCGGATGGTGGCTCGGTGCGAATGACGGCCGATCAATGCAGCCGACCGTGACGACCAGGGAATGGCATTCTGTTTTGCGCAAATCTGGTTTCAGCGGAGTTGATACAGAGACTCCAGAAATAGACGGATTGACATGGCCGATCTCAATTCTTGTTTCACAAGCCGTGGATGACCGGGTTCAACTGCTGCGGCGGCCTCTCTCTGCACCAATGTCGGCGTCGTCCGCTGTTCGCATTCAAAGCCTTGTTATTCTCGGCACTGGAACGCTCATAAGCTCAAAAATTGCAGAGGAGCTTGACGAACACCTCTCTCGTTTCTGTGACGAGATAACCGTGTTGCAGGCTTTGCCCACAAAGACAGAAACTCAGAATATTAGCCCACTGAGTGTGTTCATCAACTTGGTGGACCTCGATTCTCCCATCTTCAAAGACATAACAGAAGCCAAAATGGAAGCTCTCAAGGATATGTACGATTCTGCGAAGCAAGTCTTATGGATTACACACGGCGCGCTCTCCGAGAAGCCGTATCACATGGCTAGCATCGCATTCAATCGTACAGTTCGAAGAGAGGCGAGGCACGTCAGCCTCAACCATCTTGATTTTTCCAATCCAGAAAAACCTGGAGTCTCCAAATTGATCGCGGAGCATCTTCTGCGCATTTGTGCTCTTGATGAGTGGACGTCTGATGACGGTGCTAGAGACAGCAATCAGTTCCTCTGGTCCAAAGAGCCTGAAGCTTTCCAACAAGGGGACCAGCTTATGTTGCCCCGTCTTGTACCTGAAAACAGCCAAAATAACCGGTTAAACGCTCGTCGGCGTATTGTTCGAAAGACTTTTGAGCCCGTCAGCCCCACCACCAATCTTCACATTGTGGATGACTCCGCCACAGGGCAACACGATCTTGCGGAGTTCCCAATGCTGAATGTTGAGCATACCATCAAAAGGGGTACTACTTTCTTGAATACAGAAAGCTCTAGCCTGATGGCTTTGAGGCTGGCAAACGACCTTTTCATGTTCGTGGTAGCCGGTATCGACAACAGATCAGGCGAGCGTGTGATCGGATTCTCAGACACCAGAGCTCTCAGAACAAGTCCATTTGCTCTCATGAACCTGAGATCCCCGCAAGCAAAGAGTATGGAAATCAATACTCTTGTCTGCAACACCGTTTGCGAGCTAGCTGCAAGGGCAATCATCCACTCAGTAGCACCAGGATCGCGACTGTTGATGCGCTGCGCCGAAGAAGAGGATCTCTTTGCACGCACACTAGCTCAGAGGGCAAAGGCTAACGGCATCCATCTGATATTTATACAGGAGCGAGAAGTATCGGGTGGTAGTTTGGAAGCTTTGGAATCTATCCGAATTAGCTGCCAAATGTCGAAACACGATGCACGTCGAACGCTCCACTCGGCCCATCCGACTCATTTTCTAGACGTCGTTGATATCGCCGAGGGAGGACGTCATGCTTGTATGGGGCAACTTGACCAATTTATCATCCAGAATTTGCCCAAAGATTGTATGGTGCTTCACCCAAATACTTACTTTCAGCGTCAATCACGATTCGTTCGGTCGGGAAACAATATCGAGCTTGTGGCACAGCTGGAACAAATACTCCAGGAAACAGATCTTGAAACCATAGACGCCTCCACAGCTCTTGCCTCGAAAGTTGTTATTCCTGTATGGAAAATTCCTGAACCTCGCCGCTCCGTTCATGGCACTTGTGTCATCAGTTGGGCTACTGAAGTACCGATAGAAGCAGCTGTGGCGCCGCTGGATGCACAAAGAATGTTCTCGCCAGAGAGGACATACGTTCTTTTCGGAATCAGTGGCCAAATTGGACAATCGCTTTGCGAATTTATGGTAGCTAATGGTGCAGGATGCGTGTGTCTTACCAGCCGTCGTCCTAACATTGACGAGAGATGGCTTGCTTCTTTCCAACAGACTTCTAGCAAAGTCAAGGTCTTTAGCATGGATGTCACAGATAAGAAGGCAGTGGAAAATGTTGTCAACGATATTCGAGCCAACTGCCCTCCGATTGCTGGAGTAGCGCACGGTGCGATGGTACTCAGTGATACGCTTTTCTCAAAGATGACCACGAAGGAGATGACTACGGTCTTGGGACCAAAGATTCTTGGAGCTATTCATTTGGATGAAATATTTTCGAAAGACGAACTGGACTTCTTTGTTCTTTTCTCCTCGGTTTCTTGTGTCATGGGCAACGTCGGGCAGTCCAATTATGCCGCCGCGAACGGCTACCTGAATGGACTGGCAAGACAAAGAAGGAAGCGCGGCCTCGCAGCTTCTATCTTTGACATTGGTCGTGTCGCTGGCCTTGGGTACATCGAGACGGTGAGCCAAGGGCTTCTAGATCAGCTTCTTGCGCTCGGTCTTCAATCAATTTCCGAATCTGATTTGCATCAAGCATTTGCAGAAACCATCCTTATGGGCTACAGTCGCGCCGATGATCAGTTTGTCTTACCAGAGGCGGTCTTAACGACGGGAATTCGACGATTCCGCTTCGATGAAGATGTCAAAGGGCCTTGGTTCAGTAACCCACTATTCTCTCATCTGGTAATCGCATCTGCTAGTGCCCAAATTGAGTCAGCATCTGGAGGAGACCAGAACAAGGCAAAAAGCCTGCTACGCATCAGTCAACAGATTTCGACTGCCACGAGCATCGGTGAAGCTGCCGCAGCTCTACAGGGTATGTATCAGTCTTTTTCTGACAGACGGTCTGTTATATAAGACTCTTCATGCACATACTAACAAAGCGCAACAGACTGTTTCTCGCATAAGCTGCAAGCAATTTTGCAAATTTTTGATCATGCTTTGGATCCTCAAACACCTCTGGTGGAGCTTGGTATCGACTCACTTGTCGCTGTCGAGGTTCGGTCTTGGTTTTTGAAAGAACTGAAAGTCGACGTTCCGGTTCTCAAAATTGTCGGTGGTACTTCACTCGCAGAACTTTGCAGTTATGTTTTGGAAAAACTGCCGAGTGAGCTCACTGGTACCATTGGTAACCAGCCGGCCATGACCAAATCATCAGATCAGCCGTCGATAACTGGACTTCTGAAGGCTGCAGAGGGATTTTCTTTAGCATCTTCAATCGAAGGATCACAGTCGCCTCCCAGTAGCTCAGGTGTTACGCTCGCTTCCAGTCGAGCTAGCCGAGCGGCAACACCTTTTTCAGCGAATACCACTTCGGAGAGTAGCACCAAAGCGTGTTCTGAGATCTCGGATGAGGACAAACGGGCTGCATCGCCAACTCGTCAATCATCAAACAAAACAGTCATCAAGAAGGTACCAATCTCATTTGCCCAATCGCGATATTGGTTCCTGCATCATCTTCTAGACCAAAAGACGTCCAATGTGGCATTCTACTATCACGTCGAAGGAAAGTTACGCGCTGACGACCTTGGCAAAGCGTTGCGTGCTGTTTGTGCTCGACATGAGGCACTGCGCACGTGTTTTGTCGCAGGCGACGAGGATGCCACACAGGCATACCAGTCAATTTTGTCCCGGTCACCAGTCACACTAACATGCGAGTCTATCAATGATCCAAGCGAGGTTCAGGCGCGTTTTGAGAAGCTGAGAAAGCATGTGTTCGATTTGGCTAGTGGCGAGCTACTTCAAATGGTGCTTCTGACCATGTCCCCTACGTCACACTATCTTTTGGTTCACCATCACCATATACTTATGGACGGGTTCAGTGTCCGCATCTTCCTATCCGACCTTGAAAAGTTATACGAGAAGCAGTCTATTGGCAGTACACCACACCAATATCCAGAGTTCTCTGTCGCACAGAGGCAGGAGTTTGAAAATGGAGACATGGTAAATGAGCTGGAATACTGGCGTGGAATTTTCCCAGAAAATTCTCCGCCAACAACCCTTCCCTTACTGCCAATGGCAAGAACAAGTACACGCACCGCCATGACAGCATATGACACACATGAAGTTCACTGCAGGCTTTCACCCGAATTGGCGGCCAAGATTCGCCAAGTGTCAAAAATGCTCCATGCGACGCCCTTTCATTTCTACCTCGCAGCTTTTCATACTTTGCTCTTTCGATTCACTGAAACCAACGAACTTGTTGTTGGCATGGCTGATGCGGCGCGCAACGGTGGTGAGATGCTCAACAGTATCGGGTTCTACCTCAACCTCCTTGCTTTGAGGTTCCAGTGGCGACCACATAGCTCGTTCACCGAAGCGATTTCTGATGCTCGCACAGTAGCCCACTCGGCGCTAGAGCGGTCTCGCCTTCCATTTGATGTACTTCTCACAGAACTCGGATTCGATCGATCGGCTGCGCACAGTCCTCTATTTCAAGCATTCATTGACTATCGACAAG
Source organism: Aphanocladium album (assembly GCA_029218145.1). Taxonomy (NCBI): domain Eukaryota; kingdom Fungi; phylum Ascomycota; class Sordariomycetes; order Hypocreales; genus Aphanocladium; species Aphanocladium album. The sequence goes on from JARDXD010000193.1 coordinate 177,883, forward strand.
GCAGTCCAGAGAAGCAGTCGTGGAGTGACTGTCAGTTCGAGATGAAAGAGTGGCACTTGGGAAAAACTGCTTACGACGTTACTGTTGATGTCACTGACACCATGCATGATGCGGTCATAATGCTTCGCGTGCAAAAATCACTCTACGACATTGCAGCTGCCAATGTGCTGCTGGAAACATATGCGTACCTGCTGGAAGGATTTGCGTCGGATCCATCAACTCGGTTGGACAGACCATCTCTGTTTACGGAAAAGATGACAGAGTCTGGGCTTCGCGTTGGGCAAGGTAAGAATTTCCACCCTTTGCTATTCCGGTTTGCTTCTTCCTGACCTCTAATGTTTTTTTCTTCCTTCAAAGGCCCTTTAATGCTTTCCACGTGGCCAGAGACATTAGTTCATCGCATCGAGGAAATTGCTTTCGCTCACCCGGGTAACATCGCTCTCAAAGACAGCTCCCCCACATCTCTCACCTATTCTGCTATGATGTGTCGCGTTGAAGCGCTTTCACAGGTACTGCACACGGCTGGTATCACGAAAGGTGATCATGTTCTAGTGCTTCAGAAACCAAGTGTGGATTGGGTCTGCTGTCTGCTCGCTATTATGCGCATCGGTGCAGTTTATGTGCCAATGGACACTCGCAGCCCTGTGATGCGCCTTTCAGCTCAAGCAATCGACTGCGCACCGGCTGCAGTCATGGTGGATGCTACCACGATAAGCATTGTGTCGCAGCTCGGTATTCCTCAGATCAAGCATATTGACATAGACGAAGTTCCGGCTGTACCAACGCCGGGCTTCGCCATTTCGAACAAGGCCCAGGGCACTGCTGCTGCCGCAATCTTATATACCAGCGGTTCAACGGGCACTCCAAAAGGCATCGTGATATCGCACGCGGGCCTTTTGAACGAAATCGAAGGTTACACTAAGACATGGGAACTCAAAGACGAGCACGTTCTACAACAGAGTGCATTCACTTTCGATTTTGCTTCTGATGAAATTTTCACCGGCCTCGTCAATGGCGGTACAGTCTTTGTGGCTTCTGCCGAAGAACGGAGCAACCCAGTCGAGATTGCAAACATCATTCAACAGCAGCGAATCACATATACACGAGCCACACCATCAGAGTATCTTCATTGGTTTCAGTACGGAAGAGAGCTGCTTCGACAAGCAGACGCCTGGCGCTTCGCGTTTGCTGGCGGTGAGAAGCTGACAAGTGTTGTCCTGCAGGAGTTCCAAAAACTTCAGAATGACACTTTGCGCCTTTTCAACTCATACGGCCCAGCGGAAACTTCGATCTCATCATGTAAAATGGAAGTCAAATACAACGAAATCTTGTCTGAGGAAGCTGTGTCTCGAATTCCGTGTGGATACTCTCTTCCGAACTATCACACCTTTATTCTGGATGAAAAGATGGCGCCGCAGCCAATTGGAACGCCAGGCGAGATCTGTATCGGAGGTGCTGGAGTCTCTATGGGCTATCTGAACAACACTACACTGTCAGACAAGCAATTTGTTTCCAATCCATTCGCCTCCGAGCACGATATCGCTCAGGGGTGGACGCGAATGTACCGGACGGGCGATATTGGCCACTTCAATCCAGATGGCTCTTTGGTATTTCGCGGTCGTGTGGAAGGGGATACACAAGTGAAAATACGCGGCATGCGCGTCGATCTTGCTGATATTGAGAGCAATATTCTCTTTACAGCGAGCGGAGCGTTGAAGGAGGCGGTAGTCACTTTACGCGAAGAGAAGACACAATTCTTGGTCGCTCATGTTGTCTTCAGGTCTCTTTCTTCTGCACCTGAGCAGAAACTCTTCTTGCAGCGCCTACTGAGTCGCCTTCCTTTGCCGCAGTACATGATTCCCGTGGCCGCATTTCCCATTGCTGAGCTCCCTCTCACCAATCACTCCAAAGTTGATCGCAAGGCTATCCTGGACATGGAGTTGCCGCATGATGCCGACAAGAGCGATGGGGTTCCCAGCGCACATATGACGGAGACGATGTGGCGACTCAGTCGTCTCTGGAAGGACATTATTGGGGCACGAGTGCTCAATCTAGGAGCCGATATTGGGCCGTCAACGAACTTTTTCCATGTCGGAGGAAACTCTCTTTTGATAATTTTGCTGCAATCCAAACTCCGACAGGAGTTCGGCGTCGCCGTCCCCTTGATTGAACTCCTCAATACAAACTCTCTTTTGGAAATGGGCAAGAAAGTTGACGAGGCTTGCAATGCTACCACCATTGACTGGGACCTTGAGACGTCCCTCCCAGAAATCTCAGCATCTCTCGCCGAGACCATTTGTGGAGAAAACGATCAAGGTCGTAAAAAGACCATTCTTATAACTGGTGCGACTGGCTTCCTAGGTCGCCATTTGTTAAAGACCTTTATTGAAAGTCCCACTGTCGCAAGAATTCACTGCGCTGCCCTGCGACAACGCCAGCGCGACGACATGCAGGATCTCCCGGTATCAGAAAAAATCACCTGGCATCGCGGCGACTTGACTGCGCCTTTACTGGGACTTGGTCAAGATGCTTTCTGCACTCTGGCGGCTGAGGTTAACATTATCCTCCACCTTGGCGCATCTCGTTCTATTTGGGACAGCTACCACGTTCTACGCGCCAGCAATGTTCACCCAACACGAGAGCTAATCAAGATGGCGGCGCCGCGCCGCGTCCCCATCTACTTCATCTCCACAGCGGGTGCGTCGGCAGCGAGCAGCCCTCGTCTAGCCGAAGCATATCCAGTTCCTTTGGCAGACTCTTCCGACGGCTACACTGCCACCAAGTGGGCGAGCGAGCGCTTGCTTGCACGCGCGCAGGACAAATTTGGCGTCCCTTCCAAAACATACCGGTTTTTGCCAGCTGCAGAGCGAAAGCCGGTCACGCAGTCCCTTTTAGATGAATTGGTGCAGTTCGCCAAGGCATCGAAAACCATTCCGGACGCGGGGCGCTGGAGCGGGCTTCTTTTCCTGACGCCGTTGAACTCATTTTCTAGCAAAATTTGTGCAGACCTGTTATCTGAAAAAGCCAGTACAGGGACTGAGGCGGTAAATCATGAGTGTCAAATTACTCTCAGTGGCGAGGAGATGATAGCGGAGATCTCTTCCAAGGTCTCTACAGAAAATTTGGAGAAGGTGGCAATCCTGAAGTGGTTCGGCAAGTTGAAAAAGTCTGGCTTTGAGTATTTGATTGCGTCGCATGAGGCTACTGTTGATGGAGTATTTGAAACGAAGAGATAGGGGGGTATTGTTGATGTTCCTACTTTATCTGTTTTATTCTAGTTTCGCTTCAATCTGTTATTCTTTCCCAATATCGCGGTAGAGCATGTACTTCCCTTTGTTCATTATCGGACAAGTTGGCCAAATCTAGTTTTTTATTTTTCTTTTCGCATCTATAACTACGACAAAATGATCTTGCACGCTTATTAGATAACAGAACAAACTAGCACAGCCACCCAGAGAGGCGAGTATAAGGCCATGGACACGACCTGTCTTCGAGATCCACCGAGGTTAGCCTCTTGAGGGTCAGGAGTTGCTAGCAGGCAGAACACACAGAGGTAAAAAAAAAATGAAATAAAATAAACGTGGCTATCCTAATTAAGTAGTTTATGAAACAGAACTGATCTGATAGAGAAGATAGAGTTGACAATTTGTGAGGATACCAGCGAAATGTAAGTTTACATTGGTGGGCGGGCCGCAGTGTTGTCAGGAGACATTGTTTAAGCTTGCTGCTTCTTTGCTTTCTTGACCGACTTCCATTCAATGGACAAGCTTCCAATAACCGTCAAAGCTGACATTATGGCAGCGATCAGGAACAACTGCGTCAGTGCATTATTATAAGCCTCCAAAACCGCTGGTAGATCTTTCGCTGGTACCAGAGATCGTAGCTGGGTAGCGCCGACCTGAGAGACGCGATCGACATCGAGGCCGCCGTTGGGAAAGGCGGCACGCAAATTTTGAATGAGCTTATTCTGAAGCACAGCTTGCCCAACAGCAATGAAAATAGCGCCACTCAAGGTTTGCACGAGAACAACGATGGATGCGCCCGCTGGTATGTCGGCTTTCGGCAGGACTGCTTGAATTGCAACTTGAGGCTGCTGCTGGCCGAGGCCAATACCGAGTCCAGTCATGGCTTGGTAGCCGACCCAGTGGGAAAAGTTTGCATCCACTGTCCATGTGGACATCAGACCTTCTCCGATGGGCGTGATGAGCGTGGATAATATCATGAATGGAGCATCTAATTGGCCGCGAGTCAGCGTGCGCCGCGGAGTGCTCCTGAGAGTACTTACAGTATCCGATTCTCATGACCAGAAATCCAACCAATGTCGCCATGATCACAACTGCCAGAATAAATGGAAGGAGGCTAATTCCAGAAGAAGCTGCGGTGGCATTTCGAATGACTTGCTGCCAGAAAGGAATGTAGTAGATGAGGAGGAAGAAGGCAGCGCCGTTGCAAAAGGCGTTCCACGCTGCCGCAGCCACACTTCTTTGCGTAATGATATGAAGAGGCAGAGTAGCTTCTGCCCCCTTATACCATTGAAAGACGATGAAGGTAATGGCAAGCACGCCAAAGACCACGAAAAGCGCGATGATGCGGGCGTTGCTCCATGCATAGGTCGATCCGCCCCACTCCATGGCCAGCAGGAGACAGGTAACAGTGGGCACGAACAACAGAAGTCCGATGAAGTCTATCTTTTTCATCTTGTCCGAAAGAGAGAGAGCATCAACGGCTGGGCGCTTGATGGGGGGAAGGAAGAAGAGCAGGGCGAAAACCGTGACTGCACCAAAAGGTAGGTTGATGTAAAAGCACCAGCGCCAAGTCAGGTGGGTGGTGAAGATGCCGCCCAAAACCGGGCCTAGAACGGCAGCGACTGCAAATACCATTGCGATGGAAGAAATGCACAGGGGGCGGATGCGCAGTGGGAATACATTGCCAATGATGGTGTAAGCTCCGGTAGTTATGCCAGCGCAGCCGACACCAGAGATGGCGCGGCCGACAATGAGCGCGGTGCTGGTCGGGGCGAGAGCGCAGATGAGCGAACCAACCTCGAAGATGATGACTGTCACGAGCATGGTGTATTTAATGGAAAAGTTTGAGTAGACGCGCCCGTAGGTGAGCTGGAACGCTGCAGTAGTCAAGAGGTAGCCTGTGAGTCGTCAGAATGTGGCCGAGTGACTGCAACGACGATGCGTAAACTTACTGCTTCCATACCAGCCCTCATCTGCGGTGCTGTGAAACTCATTGGTGATGCTCGGAACTGCATTCGATACAATAGTTTGGTCCTAGACAGTCAGTGATTGACATACCATAGAACCGAGCGGGCGACCTACAAGAGAATATAAAAACACGGCGAACCAAATTCCTACCCAGATAAGCAATAGCCTGGGCCAGCCTAGAGACGTTTCTTCCTCTGGCGCCTGTTTCATCTCCGGTTGCGGGCTTCGTGGGCCAACGGTCTGTTCTTCATCATGATCATCTTTTTCATGGTTAGGAACAGAGGAGTGCGGGGGATTATTGTCACTGATTGAGTGACTCTCCGAGCTAGAATGGCCTCCATCCTCAGAGAACGTGTTCTGCTCGTCCCTTACAACCATGGTTCGCGAGTTGCTGAGTACAAGAGATTGAGCTTCTTGATCTCCAGTTTTCTATGCTGCAGTGTTTGTGCGTCGAGAAAGAATGGACAGCAGTCCTGAAATGAAATACCGATTCAAAGGCGGTTATGAATGGCAAATTCCCTTCTCGTCGTCAACCAGAGACTGTCCTGCTGCAATGAAACCTGCTCTGATGGTGTAAGTGACGACCATTGACAGGGATCGCACAGCCTTCTAAAAAGGGACTAGCGTTAGAAACGGCGTCTGTGGGGCAGATCGATAGCCACACCCCGCCCGTCAACAAACAAGCTGGTGCCGTCATTCCCGATCGCACTCACCCTGGGACTGTCCTCAGCCTGATCTTGCTTTGTTGTCCATGACATGGCCTGCTTTGCCTCTTCTTCGCCACCTTTTTCTGCAACATATGCCGCAGCAATGGTTGTCTGCGCTGTGACGTTGACCCTGCACGAAGAGTCTCTCGCACTACCAGAGCAGCCCACCTAAATCGCAGCGAGCCCGGCGTCGAGCTCGTTTACCCCCCCGAGGATGTCTGCAAATCTTGCCGGCGTCTCTGCTCCCTCTGTCCCCCGGTCGAGAGGGTGTGTTACTTGCGTGGCACGCAAGACGCGCTGCGGTAAGTCTTGGGGGCCGATGGCACCGACTTGTCCACATCCTGTTGCAAGGTTGCTGACTCTCCGCCGATAGATGGCCGAAAGCCAACCTGCGAAGCCTGCGAGAAACGAAAACAAGTCTGCGGCGGATATCGACGAGGCGAATTCATATTTCTAAACGAAGGGTGGCGCGCTCCGGGAGTTGCGTCTAGCCGAGCTACGACAACCAAAAGCAACACACGGGCGCGAAAAACACCCCAGAGAGCCGCATTCTTGACCATGGCGCTCGATGACTACGAAGTCGATCCCACGGGTTTTGAACAGGTCATGACACTTCCTCGCGCAGCAGATTTTTCCAAGATACACATCTCAGCATTCTTGACTTCTTTTGGATCGCGCCCCTCCCAAAAACTCGGCTCGCTGTCCTACCTCTTCCGCCAGTATCTCCCAAGTGCCACATACTCCCAATACAACCCGCATCAGCTGCCTTTAAACTCCACCACGCCAGTGATTCTGGCTGTGGATGCTTTAGCATGCTGCCATTTCGGTATGACAAATGCCGATACGGCGCTGATCCAGCGAGGCTGTGAGATCTATGGCATGGCCCTGCAGTCCATGTCTGCAATGTTGGCGGGCATGGACTTTGCAGATGTCAACTTTCAGAGTATTTCTGAAGAAGATTGGGGCCACGTTGCGTTCTTCTGCCTCGTAATGACCTTTTGGGAAGTGAGTGCAGGAACTGCTCTGTCACTGCCTACGGCGCGTCATCACGGCTGGCAGTAGCACTGGCTAACCAATACACAGATGAAAATGTCACCCGTCGCGCACAACTGGGGTGGCCATGTGCGATGCTTGGCTGAAGCCATATCTCAGCGCGGTAACAGCCACGCGTATTCAGAGTCAAATTTCAGACTGTTGGCGTCGTCGCGCGTGCTTTTGGTATGTTGACGGCGGTTATTCGACGAATTCATTTTAATCAAAACCCCATTCTAGACTCTGCAGACCTTATCATCAAGAGATCCCGACATTTGGCAACAGTGTTCCCCAATACGGTCTGCTTGGACTGGCGAAGTGGAATCAGCACTTTGTGAAGCACACACTAAGCCATTCAATGCAACCGATTACGAATTGTATCACTCTGTCGACTCGCTCATGGCAGAAGTTGGGAGGATCACTTCTATCATGTCCCAATTCGAACAAATTCTTGAAAGCAAATGCTTGAACGAGCTACCGATCTGCCAAAACTACCTCTGCGACAGATTAGCGCCTCTATACAACTCTGCCTGTCGCATTCTCTCGGACAATGAAGCACGGCTCGCTCGCTGGAAAATAAAGATATGCGAGGTTCCTTTGGCCTCATGGCCTTACCGCGACCAATCTCCTGATCCAATTTCGAGTCTATTCTGGTCCCGGATGAATGAGAGAGATCTCCGTCCTTGTTTCGAGACTGTCTTTACGTTTCGCACGATGCTTGACTATCAATCCGTTACGCTCTACTGGACAGTTATAATTTTGCTTCGGCTTCTATTGGCCGACATGCTTGATCTGATGCGCCAGTACGACGAGGACTTGACGGCATTTGACGCACAGCAGCAGGCTGAAGACCATCGCATCCAGCTGAAAAAGTGTGCCTTGAATGTTCTACAAACAATCTGCTACGCAACTGACACGGAGAGCCGCGCAGTTGGGCCTTTTGTGTTTGTAACTGCATTTCAATTAGCAACGACGGCCTTGGAACGTGAGCATGAAGCCCTCCAGAGGGAAGCGAGCGGCGACACTACCGGCTTAGACAGATGCGACAAATTGAGGGGCCTCGCATTGCAGTATTTGGACTGGGCTACGAAAAACAAGATACCTGTAAAGATTGACCTGGAGACGCTCAGAAGGTGGAATATTGCCTGCACCAAATGACACAACGGAACCCGGTTTCGCTAGTCAGATCTGGCGCACAAGATTAAGAAAGAGCTACAGACTCGGCCACCGCGAAATAAAAGACCGCCTGTTTCTAGATTCGTTGGCTACCGGAGCCATAAGTGGCACCCAACATGCCTCACTCCCCCTGTGTCTGCCTTACTGCGAGATAGCAAGATAAGTAGCATATGCTGCCATGAATTTAAGAGCCACATCCGCGAAGAATGCCACAACATGTCCACTACGAAATAGTTAGTCACAATTTACAAAACAAAGGAGTTTTACCATAGTTAGAGAAACATACGGTCGACGGCCCTTGGGACCTGCGCCAGAGGTGTAGCCAATGAGATACACTGTGCGGCCCGTCACCCAAGCAGCACCCAGCACAGCTGAGGCCGTGGGGAAGCGCAAGCCCGCGGCAAAAAGCGCACCAAGAAACGGAGTCAGGTTCTCGGTGAAGTTTGCATGAGCACGCTGGGCGCAGTTGAAGCGAAAGGCCTGCGGGTTCTCGACGGCCTGCTCTTGCGTGGCGTACGCGCTGGGGTATTCTACGCCGCTGGCCTCGCGCAGATTCGCGGTTCGAATGGCGTGGAAGGAGTTTAGGAAGAAAGTTGACATCGCAGCCGCGAGGACGAAGCTAGGAACAGGATTCGAATTAGTAAAGAGACAATTCCTTTGCATCTTTTTGGGTTCTTGGCAACACTGGACGAGTACATACGGATAACGTTCAGGTAGTGTAATCATGGTGGGCTGTAGCTAGATGTCACTATTGAATCGAAAGCCAGCGCAGAAATGGGCTGTTCTACGTGTAGAGAGAGAGAGGGAGAAAATGAGAGAGAAAAGGGAGTCATTCTTTCGAGGCAGCTAGGTAAAACAGAAGATTACCCCCCAATACCTCTCGCTAAACCCAGCACGACTGCTTTCTCCCGCGGATATTCCTAGCGAGTGCGATGGTGCGCGCCCATGGTTGATGCACACACGCCTCCTGCTGGGGCCGAGCGCACCCCTTCCGGATTGCGGCACATTCATCTCTGCCTCTGAGACTGGGCCCGAGGAAAGACGTCACAGAAAGTGCCCGACTGCTAATTCACAGCCTTGTTGCTAGTGTTCGGACCGAACTTTGTATTTCACCGGCTGTCAGACTGTGCACGCCCCTACATCATGACCAGGCTCCATGGGAATTAGGAAATCAGCAGCATCTCCCCGACACGCCGCCTGACTTCATATCGGAAGCCGAAAAGTAACAGTCGGAAGAAGTGGATGATTAGATCGTTGCCGTACCTAGCCAGAGAATACGAGTGCGTAGGTTAGGCTGGAACACTCCTTTAAGGATCTGGGTAGAGATTGAGATATGGATCTGCACCCACGGGCGTGCTATTTCTTCCCAATGATGTCGCGCAGAGCTTGAAAGCTTTTCTAGCACACAAATATACAAACCTTGACTCTCAGAACCAAAGTAGTGTTTCCTCAGTCAAATCATGTCTCATGTAGCCAATGGAACTGCTGGAGCAGACCGCTACGCGGCTGTGCCAGATTGCCTAGAGCAGCTACCACCAAACGGAATTTCTGTCCTCGTCGTTGGATCTGGAATTGGCGGTCTCTCCGCGGCCAGAGAGCTCGCTCTAATCGGCTGCAGTGTAAGAGTACTAGAGAGACGGCAAGAAAAAATCCTGGGCGGTAAGTCAAAACTCACGATACCAACCCCAGCTGTGACAGTGCGCGCGATGCGGAAGCAGCCAATATTGCAAAAAACATTATCCCCCAGGACTAATGTGAAAGTGACAAGCCAGGCGACAGATTCTTGCTGGGCCCCAGTGGCATATCGACGCTGCGCAAGTTTCCGCGCCTCATGCGCGAGAACAATGCCATTGCCGTCTTCCCCGACCTGCGCATCTTCCGCTACGACGGCGTTCAGATCACCAAGTTCCCCATCCGCGAGCTTCTGAGCGAGGCGGCGCGCGCTGATCTCCCGCCCGGCACCGCGCCGCAGGAGACGTCACGCCCGCGCATCTACTCTGCGATGCTGGAGCAGCTGGAACGCGCGGGTGTTGCCGTCGAGTACGGCCGGGACGTGGTCTCGTACTTTGACGCAGATGGCCGCGCCGGCGTCGAGCTCGGCGACGGCACAAAGCTCGAGGCCGACCTGGTCGTGGCCGCCGACGGCGTGCACACCAGGAGCTGCAGCTTGGTCGCGGGCAAGGACATCCCGCTCAAACCAGTTGGCACGGCAGCCTTTCGCGCTGCCTACGAGCCGAAGCGCGTCGCCGATAACACGCTCATCCAGGAGACGTACCCAGAGGACAAGGCACCCATGATGTGTGTCTACCTGGGAAAGTGAGTTCCCAACCCTGCAACTCTCTTCACCTTGAGGAGCATGATAGATGCTGATGTGCCCTGTAGGCCTGATGACATGCAGTTATTCGCATGGCGGTTCCCTCACGAAGTAGGCTGGGGGGCGCAACGCAAGGTATGTTTTTTTTTCTTTGCCGTTCGCCGGCCCAAAGTGTTGATGATGAAACTGCCGCTGACACATTTCCTTCTATAAATCAGGATGACAGTCGCTCTGTTACCTCCTGGGACAAGTATTCGTCTCCCGACAGAGTGTTGGAATTCGTCAACAGCCACCCTGAGCTCCCGCCCGCCTTCGCCGAGCTTATCCGCGCGACACCTCCCGGCCGTGCCGTCGACTACCAGATCACGATGCGCGACCCGCAGCCGACGTGGACGTCGCCCGGCGGCCGCGTGATCCAGGTCGGCGACGCCGCGCACATCTATCACCCCAGCTCCGGGGCCGGCGCGACGCAGGCCATGGAGGACGCCGCGTCGCTGGCCGCCTGCGTGCGGCTCAGCGGCCTCGACGTGCCGTCCGCGACGCGCGTGAGCAACCTCCTGCGGTTCCAGCGCACCTCGTGCATCCAGGCGTTTGGTCTCTACTCGGAGGCGTACCGGGGCAAGGGCCGCAACCTGGCACGATACAGCCGCTGGGTGGTGACGCACGACGCCGAGGCCTACGCGCGGGAACGCTTTACGGATGCGCTCAATCACATCCAAAACGGAGCGCCGTTTGCAAACACGAATATTCCGCCCGGGTTGGAATATCGCGCTTGGAGCCCGGAAACGCTTCTGCAGCTTCATGAAGCGGGCGAGCCGACTGTGCTTGACGGAGACTGGAGTTGAAGGGTGTAGTAAAAGAGCATGGATTTGTATAAATTTAGCCTAGTACTATTTGAGAGCTGAATTTACTCTGCTGTCGTTGCTAAATGAAGTATGTGTGCATAGTAATGAGCAAAGAACCCGCATCTTTGCAATATTTGATTTTGCTAAAGGCAGCCTTTGAAGTCCTCGTGATTGAATCGGATTTGCAGCCCGTTTGTTAAAGCGCTTAGATTCGCAATGAATATCGACAGCCGACACAAAATTATTTTGCAAGTTTTCTTCCTCTTTTTATCTTCCATCTGTTCTATTCCCGTTTCCAGAAACTTTGATTAAAAATAAGTGGCAAGAGGCTAATGAGCTGTCTGCTGAGTTCGTGACAGGTATAGGGTAGTGTAAGCAGAGAGCGCCGTAGAGCGTCATTTTGTCCTCAGCCTCGGCCAGTTAAGTCTTTACGTAGGAGAGTATCGTCATTCCGGAGTCGAATATTGGTCTAGAGTCTTTAAATAAGCCACAATGTTGGACTTGTGCTTACTGACGTGCAGCGCAAGTGCATACAAGCAGAAAACCTCACATGAGACGGTATTCATCAGTGGACCGCCTTTCAATCGCAGCCAATGTAATGGAGTTCTGCTTTAGTCGCGATGGAATTAACGCAGCTTAATAAACTTTCCGCTGCAAATTCAAGTCCGCATACAGGAAATACGCCTGTATTTTCTTTTTGGTATCCTTTACCTCTTTCACCGGGTGCAGCGTGGCTCCTGCCACGAGGGTGCGCAACACCTACCATCCTCCAGACAAAGAAAGACCAGGATGTTCAATCCTGCATCATCAAACAGCCATACACCCAGCATTGACTTTCACCAGCTTAACACGGAATTATCTATATCGAACTTCCTCCTACAATAACCGAACAGAGATGCCTCCTTTAAGTCAGACTCACGATACTGTTGCCGCTGTTGCTCTTGGCTGTGCGGCCTTTGGCGGCATTATTACGACTGTCTGGGCTTTCGTCAAGCTAAAACATAGCGTTTTAGGCCATGGATTTGTCCATTTGATTCAAGTGTCCTGTATACTTCACAACTTGTCAGTTCCCCAAACGGGTAATCCAGAGCCTGAACACGTAATAATTGACAGGTGTTCCGCATAGATATTGCATAATATCGATGTGTGAGAAAGCTGTTGAAGCAAGCAACCCACAAGAAGGTTCACTGCGAGAGCCACCTGAAATCGCATACTTGCGGTTCGTTGGAAATTGGCTTTGTGCGATGACGCAATCCTGCATTTTCGTCGCTATAACCACTCTCTGTATCGCAATCATGCCAAAAGAAACTGCCAGCCCCGTCCGATGCCATCTACTTCTGGCTCGTGTTATGGGAGGCGTACTGCACGGATCCGCCATGGCTATATTCGTCTTTCTGACTATATACTATAGCCAGCCTCGGGACATAGATTTTGTGACTCGCTACGTGCTTCCTTGCATGATACTATCATATAAAGCCACTTTCACGGCGGCAGCCTTTTACGGCCTCGTGTTCGCGTCCTGGAGAGCTTACAAAAGTGAGGGCATTGAGAAGAGGCCGGCCATTCGCGGAATTTTGGCTAGCATCCTGTTACTATTGTCTTCAGCCATACAATTGCTTGACTGCGCCCGGCAGTACAGCAATAAAATGTTTGTTGTGCGGGGAACTCTCGATTATATTCCAGGCATTGTTGTTGTCTCGTGGTCTTTGCTCGGGGCTTTGCAGCCGCTCGTCAATCGGCCGGAGGAGCTCCGTCCAATTTGGTGGTACGGATGATGGCATATGGTCGCATTCACTTTCTGAGTCGCTGAAACGATTGCTGCTCATATACTCCTGCTTTCAAAGCAATTGGTCGTCTGCCGCGGATATACGATGGGCCTGGATGGCGTGTGCTTATGAGAGAGTTTGGGGAATTGATTAGACAGCGTAACTAGTCAGCCTTAATTATGAATCAACCATTGACCAGAGACCCTAGTTTTTTGCTGCTCAGATGGAATATAGTAGCGCCTCATAGAAAATCAAACCTTAGCATACATTGTTTGCTGCGGCGTTGTTCAATCAATCTACCTTGTCGAACTCGCATTGAAGAGCTAGTAATGCAGCCAAATCTTCGCGATTCGAATCGAGGCGACGCCGCCGCCACCAGACGCCTTGGGCGCACCACTCCCATTCTTTCGCGAGTCCCAGATTGAGGCTGCTCTGTCATCGCCACAACGCCTTGCGTAGATAGCAGAGGCGGCGCATCGGGCGTTGGGCTGTACGCCTCGCGTCGATCGCCTGCGTCATGCAGGGAGTAGGCCTTCCACGGGCACTGGAGATGGGGTCTGCTATCGAGAACGATTCTACTGAGCCGAGTTTCCTTTTTACTGCGTATTCCCGTTCAAAACTCGTTTAGTTCCGTCGCGCTTCCTGAGAATCGCCTGCCTAGTGATGATCTGTGCGTCATCAGCTGCTATTTTTTAGCGAGTTAGGATGGGCCAGCAAGACTGGGGCGGCGCAGCCCTCGCAGTACGGTCGCACATTAGCGTCGCTCCGCCAATCGTGCAAATGGACCACAATTGTCATGTACGAGGCTTTATTAATGCAAATAGTTCACTCGTATGGTATTATCGGTATGGAGCATATAGCCGTACGGTTGTGTGTGATGCTGGTGAACCTCCCTTTTTTTTTTTTTAGTACTTAGAGGTTGTACGTTTGAGCCTAATTAAAGTACCTAAAAATAGTAGTATTATGGCTTAAATGGATTATATTTTTTGTATATAAATATATTTTATTTTTCTACCTGCTTTGGCTGGTCTTTGCTTTGTAAGAGACCTTGTATGAGATGCTCTTGTTACTGACCTAGAATACTACGAGAAGGTGCTAGCTATCGTCCTAGGTTAGCTGTACTTGTAACTAATGTTTTTATAGCTAAGTTACTTGGTGAGGTGTTTTATTAGTTGGGTAGGGGAAATGTGAAAAATTAAGAGAGAAATGAAATATATTGTATGAACCTTAATTAAGCTTAATGGGATTACTCTTGGTCTTATTATTGCCTAGGCTGAGGTTAATAGGGTTATTGTATGTACTTTCTTCCTTGACCTTAATCGGCTGAGCTTGGGAGCTAGAGTTAGAGCTTATAAGGGCATGTGCTGGTATTATGGTAGTGTTAGTGATAGTATCTCTGTTTGTATAAGATACTGCGCGATTGGGCTATTTGTAATTCCTATAGTAGCTACTGAAGTGGCCTGGTGTATAAATGTAATAGGGAAATAGCCTAGTAAAGTTATCCTGGTTTAGCTGTATTATGGTGGTATAGGCTGAATATGGCTTGGGGGTGAGAATGTCTTGACTTTGGATGAGGAAGGTATTTATGTATGAGTCCCTTATACTTAAGACCTATTCTAGCTGTATGTAGTTCTGAATAAATATTACTGGATGATTAGGTAAGGCTATGAGCCTGTATTATAACTTATTATGTGTGTATAGTTGTATTTGATTCCTGGATATATTGATTTGATGTAAATAGGGTTTATTGTGTACTAATATAAGAGTTATAGACTAATAAGGTGTTATTATTGATTAAAAGTAGTAGGAATTGTATGTATCTAGGTACTATTGGAGCTAGTGCTGCTGCTATTGTTGTTGTTGTTATTGACCTAGTGTTTAGTGTATTTTGTATAGGGAATTGATTGAATGTGGCGTATTTGTTTATTTTGATTTATATATTGGTTAGTATATTAAGAATTAAGTGATTTGTGTATGTACTAATACTGTTGTTGTTGCTATTGTTGTTGTTAATAATGAGGAAAAGAAGAAGAAGGAGGGAAAATTAGGATTTATATGAAATGTTTTATTAACTACTGCTAGCTGGCTGGCTGGTAGCTAGTAGCTGGTAGGTAATTAGTAGCTAGCCGGTAGCTAGCTGGTAGTAATACTATAATAATGCTTATAATATATCTTCTAAAATAGGAAGTATCTTAGATTTTCTTTATATATAATATAAAATCTCTACTATAATTAGTT